>APFE030485389.1:269208-319270 GCA_000404065.3 Pinus taeda
TTTCTTAATCCTTGCAAAGTTATTAATAAATCATTTTATTTTTTAATTACTTCAACAATTTTCTAAATAAATATATTGTACCACTTTGAATATATTTTACTTCTTCAAAAGCTATAATAAGGTATTCCTAACAGTTAGATCTTTATTTGGTCAACAATATTTTATTATTTTCCAATTTCTAATATAGTGCAATACTATGCAATAAATAAGAGGGTTTTACATTCATTTTTCACCATGATCACTATCATCATCACCATTATCATCTCATGCCACTTGAGCTCCCATTTGAGTTCTATTTTGTTTTTGGCTTTTTGCATATTGGGCGAGAGAAACAAATCAATGAAGCACAAGGACATCAAAGGACCCATCCCACAGAGGGGGATTTACAGACCCATGTTGTAAATCCTCTTCACCTGGTGTTATTATTAAAAATATTATTCATTTAAATTCTTCTTCTATTGGGTTATTGCATCAGTTATTTCTTGTTTTTCTATGTTTTATATTGCATATGATATTTTTACTATAGGGTTTTCTTCTTTTGTCATCACATATTTGAAGTGTAAATAGCCACATCTTGTTGTTAGTGTCACTTGTCATCAATGACTTAAGTGAAGTATTTTGGGTACACGTTTCCGAAATATTTACACTAATAAAGGGTGACTCCAATTGTGCAGTAATTCAAATCCTTGGTGCCTATCATTTCAGTGATTTACAGTATTTTCTGTAGTTATTTTTAGCCCTCAATTTCTATTTTTAGATTTCTTTTATTTTTATAGATTTGTTTTTTTGGATTTTGTTGGTTTTCTATATCTTTTTGCAAGTTCCAAGTACCAACCAAGTAGGAGACAGAAAAATCTGGTCGATATCTACCGACTGAGAGTCCCGGGAGAAAAAAACACACTTTTTGACCCCTTTTCTATGTTCTGAAACACACTTTTTGGCCAATTTTCCACATTCCAATGCACTTTTGATGTCTAAATCTGCATTCTACAATTTTTTAGAATTTTTCAAAATTGTCGACTGTGTTGTGTGCGTAATGTGAAGGATTTTTTTTATCTTTCTAGAGTAACCCCTAGGCCTAGATTCTCTTAGTGATCTCTCATTGAGGAAGAAAAAATCCCCCTATGGTTTAGAGTATACCTCCACCATTTATGAACATATTTACTGAGTTGAGGAGTCTAGGGTAAAACACTTTCAACCAATGATTTCTAGGCTTTTGTCCACTATCTTACAACCCTATTGGATAGGTTTCTTCATTATTTTACTCCCTTTAGACATTGGTGTTTCCTTTCCCCCTTAGGATCCCCTTCAGTGTCCTATTTTTTTACGCTTCTTGCCAACCCCTTGCAACATTTTTCATCTCTAGTTTTTGTTGTTTGTCTACACCATTTATGACATATTTGTGCCTCTCGATCACTGTCCCTTCAACATTAGATATTTTTTCCCTAAGTGTGTCTTTTAGTGGCTTGTTTGGCTCACAATTTTTATCTTCTTTAATGACTTCTTGGGTGGGGGTTTGTGTGCTTGGATTTGTTGCTAATTTTACTATCCATTTTTAGCATTATTTATAGTTTTTCAACACTTCATTTTCAACAACACATGGCATCTTAAAACATGATCAATTAACTCATCCACTTGACACATAATTCTCACACACATACACAACCTAAGTGAAGGTGAACTTGGTTATTGCTTCCAAGACAAGACTTGAAACACTACACCTTAATAATTCAACACACATAGATTAATTCCACTTCGGCACTAGGGCAAAACAATTTGTGTAGTTAGGTGTAGGATCAGTGGGATAGACTTCAAGTAACCCCCATTGATCACTTACATTGAGACATAGAAGTTGACATATTAGGGATCTTAAAATCCTTCACCACCCCATGATCCAAAGTTGGAGTGCACAAAAAACCCAATTTAGAGGGGGTTAGCCTAGGTCATGGTGCGAGTTTTTCTTCTTGCAACTACACAACTTATTGTAGGGAATCATGTACGGTGGATGATAACCAAGAAGCTCAAGGGTCAACCACCCCCATGGGGCAAAGGTAACCATAGTGACCAATCATAAGAAAACACCTTATACCACTGTATGTGGGCATTACTTGATTCTCTACCTGAGCTTTCTTTGGACAACTCTGCTTGCGAGAATCAGGTTTTGTCAAGTAAGAAGTCTTTTGGCAGGCCATTTGAAATAATAGCTATAGGATTTTTTAGAATATTTATATCACCTATAGGCTAGAGGTGATTTTTTTTTATATGATGTGTACACTTGAATTATATTAGAATCTTAAATAGGTAATTTACACTTGGCACCACTACACTAGGTGTTTTCTTATTGTTTGTTGCTCTTTTTCTCCTATCATCCCCTTTTAGTCTATTGAGTCATTTTTTTCTTGACATCATTGCACCCCCTAGGAATTTTTCATGGAGACTTCATGGCATTCAACCTAGTTTCCATTAGGACATCTTACTCCTCCTCATCGAGTTAGACCTCATCCTCCTAGTCCTCCATTGAGTCCTCATTTTGATTTTGGTTCTATTGATTCTTCAAGTTCTTCCTTTGACTATGTGTCTTCCCAACCCAATACCACCACTATGTCATGCACCAACTTGGGTGCATAAAGCCAAGGTGGTAACAAAGGTGATAACCAAGGTAACCCCACAAGAAGATCCTCTATCAATATGGTTAGTCCTCCTCCATTGATTTCCTTTATGGCTAGTTTGAGCCTCCCTCATTTCAGCTAGCTCATCAAGTGTCCTCTTCTACATGACACAAGTTGGTTTGTTATGCCTACCAAGCTTCCTTTTGACATCCCCAAGTTTGAAGGCAATCCTAGAGAAGGTCCCAAAATTCATGTTCTCTCATTTCATATGTTGTGTTCATCTAATTCCATCATTAAAGACACCATTCGGCTTTGTTTGTTCCAACACACCCTAACTGGAGTTGTTTCCAAGTGGTATGTGGACCAATCACATGCTTCCCATACCACCTTCACAACTCTAGCTAAATATTTTCTATCATACTTCTATTTACCCCTACATTAGTACCAAACACTTGACCTATTTTTGTAAAACTTCTACCACCTTCCTATCTGACCAAGTTCAAGAATGGCATAGAAGGAGGAGTGTATATAAAGCTCTCGAATCTTAAGACTATGTCTATATGGATTGGTTCCTTATATCACCTTTGGCTCCCATTGGTAAAGATGTCACCTCGCACTTCCCCCAGTCTGATTAAGAAGTGCTCAAGGTAGATTTGAAATATGACCTGATCTATGCACAATCACGATATGTTTATACTGTCATTCCTGATATACCTTGGCCTGGTGTTGTTAATGCCCCTGGGGCTTCTCATGTTGTTAATGGTATCATTGGATTTGTCTCACACCCTCCACCTCCACCATATCCTCAACCTCACATGAGTTATGGTCTACCACGAGGGGGAATTTCCACTTACACCTATCTTCTCATGGCAACCCTTACTAAGGTTCAAGCATGTGAAATTCATATCCCGATCCACATCACTTGATTCCAGGGCTAACTGTCACTTCATCTAGTTATCACAATGTTGCTTCCAATCTGTTATAACCCTATTTTCCACTCCTTTATAGTGAGATAAACCCAATATCAACTTAACTTATTTTTTTGGCTAAATTCATCCCTTTTCACCTTTTATTATTTACGTGACATTTATCCCATGTTAAAAGGGTGAAATTACATAATTGATAAATTTATTATAGTTAAGTTTCCAAAATATTATAATTATGAGATAATAATTATTTCATAATTAAGATAATTGATTAAAAAACTCATAATTGTGAAAAAGTTTTCTAGGGTTTGTCATTCCCAAGGATATCAAATTGTCCCACATGTGTATGAGTTAGATAGGGGTCCATTATTGTAGAATTTTTCTAACTTCTTAAGCCCCTAGTTGTCTAGATAAATTCTTTTGGAGGATATAATGAGCCTATATAATCTCACCAAGAGGAAAGCGGGTGAAGAGGATGTATCCAACTATAGCGCAAGAGCTCTACTGTATTTGTAGAAGAGACAATACTACAAGGTAGAGGATCTTATTTGTTGAAGGTATATTGATGTACTTTCACTTATATGATTAATAGAAACATTTTTTCCCTCCCTATATCTATTTGTATTCAACATTCTTTATAGTTTTTTGTATGATATTTTGATCCATCGATCTTTCAAGGAAGGTCACTTGTTGTCTCCGTTTGTTTGTGGTTGTGTGTAGGGATCAAGATCAGATGTGGAAAAAGTATATCACTCAAGTGGAGTGTCGGAACCTGCATCAGATCCAAAATCCTTCCCCAACCTATGAGGAGGCCAGGTGAACACATATTTCCCTGTAGTATATAGAACCCACTGCATGATGCATGTTTGATTATTTCGGTTGGGACACTATTATATCTCTATTGGTATTTCCATTTTTTATTCAGTGATCTCAATCGGGCATGTTATTGTGGATCAATATCTCCTTTCTATCTCTATGCACCACCTAGTTCTCCATCGCCTCTGATCCCAGTGCCCCAACCTCCCATGCCTCCACCACCTCTGCAACAATAGAAACCACCTCCTCAAGGTCAAGTGTATTCTCAGGAGAGTGCAACCAATCCCCCCAAACCCAAGTGAAAGAATAATGGCAAGTGTAACCAAAATCAACCATCTCAAGAAAACCAAGGCAACTAGGATCCACCACCTAATGTCACTCAGGGTGACAAGCCTACTTGCACAACCCAACAATAGGGCATACAACCCAAGAAAAAGAAGGTTCTTCATATGAATAATGCCTGTAATTGTTGCATAGCATATCACCATTATAATCATGAATTTCCCCTATTATCTAATATGTGCCAAGCATGGGAAGCTCAAGCAACAACTTCTAGAGGAGCTCAGCCCATTTCTCCACCTCCTCACCCTCCTACTTCATCATAATCAGTTGTGCTTACTAATCATTTTCCCCATCGGGGATATATATATTCCCAACCCACACATGGTAATGCAGCTCCACAACCTTCAAAATCTAGCTTGAATAATTACCATATTCTCATGATGAATTTTGACAAAGTCAACACTGAACAAGTCAACCTATGGAATTGGTCATGCCAAAATGAGAAGCCCCCTGCCAACTCAACATCTAGTTCCCAACCCCAAGTATCCACCGAGCCTCTATCATCACCAAATGGTACCTTATAGATCCCTCTACCTAAATTTGAGGTTACCCCCAAGATCCCCAAAGGTCCATTACATCAAAATGTTGCATATGATAAAGTCACCCATACCTATAGCATAGTATATGACTTCGCGTAGTCTCTTGCTACCATGTCAATGTCAGAAGTCATGCAGGTGTGTCCATCCCAATGGAAATATCTAATCTCTTCTTTAGGCACTATGGATCCTTTGGAATGTTATATTATTGACTTTGATGTTGACAAAGTAGAACATCCCCGCCTTCCTTCCTCGGTTTCCTTTCAAATATTGTTGGGAAAAATACTGAGAGGTGATGGGTGAAACAATATCTAAAAATCATTTTAACTTTTCTTTTCTTACTAATATTTCTGTATGTGGATTTACTTAAAGAAACTCACGTATCTACACAACTATTATGCATACAACTAGCATATATCTAGTTAACTTACTTTTTAGTTAATTAATCATATCTTTAACTTAAACTAGTGTATCACTACTTTAATAGGAATTAATTAAATAGTAACCATGTGCAATAAGAATAGAATAACCATAAAAAATAAGCAACACATCAACACACATGAACACCAGGATTTTTGGGTGGAAACCCAATGTGGGAAAAAAACCATTGTTGTTGTCGTCTTTGTCTTCATCTTTTATTTTAATGAAAAAATACTTATAATCTTGTACTGGCACAAACTCATATCAGCACGTAAGTACGCACCTATAGAAGGCTTCAACCTTTTCTCATTCTGTGGCACCCACTAGAAGGGAGCTCTAACCCCCTAATCACGTTTACCGACACCCACCAAAAGGGAGCTCCTACCCCCTAATATCATTTACCAATTACCACTGGAAGGAAGCTTCGACTCCCTTAATAAAGGCTCCAACCCTCAGCACCACCATGGACCATGTTTCATAAATTTTCACACTAGATCCACCTAAAGCAAAACATCAAATCTATAGGCCATGTTTCATCAAATTTTTCAAACTCGACCCACTACCATCATTTAATCCCAATACCAAATATCAAAACTGAAACTGATCACTGCAACAAATCACTCAATCATTGAACCAACTGAATCAACCAATCACTAAACCAACTGAGACCCAATTAAATCAAATTATTCTCAAACAACCAAAGTAGTTAGATCATTGTAACCTAAATACCAATAATGAACCTAAACATTACATCAACTCATTGAACCAACTAAAAACCTTGATCAATAAAATTTTAAAATATGTATGCTACTTTACTTTAGAAAATCCACGGGTATACATGACTTCCCTAAAGCATACCTACATACATATCTCAAAACATTGAACCCTGAAACTGAATCACTGCCATTCTAAAACAAACACTAAGTTACGCCCTGAACTAATGAATTACTCTAAAATAATCATAGAACCATCATATATCTTCAATCACATACAACTAGCAACATCATCACTCTTTAATCAATCAATTCAACTTCAATCATCACTTTTAAACCCAGATCATCAAGTAAGACTTCATTAACAGACAATAAAAACATAGAAAGATTGATTAGACTGACCAGACATATTTTTCAGTAAAACCCTAACTTATATATGCTCTTTCCTCAAAACACATATGTGTATAGATGTTCTTTTCAAGAATCAAACTCACATACATTTCTGTCCAAAGTGTAGAATGGATACAAGACTTACCAACATTAAACCCACATTTTTACATGCCTTTTAGGTTATCAAATGCATGTACAGATATGCAACTATTGAATTATAACTTCATTTCACATCATATCTTCAGAACAAACCCATATCTCGGCATACATAATAAAATATGCATTAAAATAATATCACATATCAAATAAATCCATTATCAATATTGCCATTTCAAATGTATTGGATCTAATCCATCAACATATTCCATGGTGCATACTTAGATTTAGATCAAAAAATACTTTATTAGGCCATTACATGCACAATTGCTTCAGATATAACTATTCATGAAATATTCATCACTTGCACACCCAAAGTACTTTCATCTTCATCTCCTTATATGGCTTAGCCGTTATCCAATACCATAGGTAAAAACCATAGTAATGCCAATGGTATTCTCTAACGGGACCAAATATCCATTGCTTGACTCAATACCATGGGTCAATACCATGGTAAAGACCCTGGTATTTAGAATACCATGGTGTGGAAACTGTATGCCTATTTTCTTCTTCATACCAACGTGTGTACGCGGCTTTTCTCCTCAAAACCAACATATATTTCTTCAAACTTCATTGCTATCATTCCTTTATCTCTAAACTAATATTCCTTTTTCCAATATTTCTGTCACATTTGTCGACACATTCTGTTGACATCTTCATCAAGTAGGTTTCCATCAAAAGACAACTCATCAAGTAGGTTTCCATCAAGGAAAACACATTAGTCATAATGCCAACAATCTCCCAATTTGGACTCGATGGAAACCACTTTGGTGTTTGGTCATCGCCATATGTAGGTACCTGTAAACACATATGTATATATACCAAGCATTGTCTAAAAACCAAGCTTCTATCCCCCTTTTGGCATTGAGTGAAAAGTGATGACCAATGCTGAACGAAGGCTTCTCTCCCTCTGTTGACATGAGCAATGTAGATTTGCACTATATACTGATCATCCTCCCCCTGAGCACATGTTGAAACTTTTGAAAGATGTGGAATGGAGTACATGACTCTATGACTCAACTAAATATGGATTTTCCTATCACCAAGGGCACAAAATTAAATCGATAACTCAACATAGTGGGGTTCTAAATTACATCACATGCCCAAAAATATGGGATTACATGACTTGACCACAATAGTCCATACATGACTAAATTTTACAATGATTTATAACATAGGTCTTTGCATGACCTTTACATCAAGAGATAGATGTGGAATTTATAACCAAAACAAAAGACCTCAATAAGACCATGATAGTCATCAATAACTATCATACACCATATAGGATATGGACCATAAGCATCTTTTAGTAGCAACATGAACAAGAACATGCATATTTTCAATATCATCAACCTGTGATCAAGTATGCAGCATCAATATCATAATATTTTTCTAGAGGGATTAGCTATCAATTGATCCTCTTGACCTTATCAAGGTCAACTTTCTCTTCCCCTTTGTAAGAATAACCTCAATCAATTTTCATCAAAGCAACATAACTTTTCATGAATCAACCAAGCATATGCCATGTCTTCAAGTACCATCTAGCAGATATAGCAATAAAATATCAATAGCCATATCTTCACAAAACCATTTGCATCATATCATGTACATGTAGCTCGTATAGGTATTATCCATGAAAACATCAAATAATCATAGAGAGGCCAACATGCATCATCACTAGAGACTTTTCTATCATCCCACATTTGATCATAATCAACTGTAATTAGAAACTCATGTATCATCATTCAAGAACTTCACCAAAATTACTATTGATAGTCATAGTTATGTACCAAGGAGTTCTAAAGAAAACATAATGCTAAAAAGCTTTTATTAGAAACATAGTCAATGCTCCCCTTGAATGTGTGCCAACTATTCCTTGTCAGATGTGATCATATCATCTCATATATCAGTAAGTAAATAAAAGTATCTTCATCAAGTAGTTATCCATCAAAACATCAACAACTTATAAAAGCCAAATCCACTTCTAAATAGAATCAATAGACTCTAACCATTAATCATCAGAACAAGAAAACCAAATAATAATTATCAGAGCCTTTTCCTAAGTTTATCCTATTATTTATTCATCATAGAAAAACATACGCAGCTATTCAGATTAGGACTCACGTATATATGTGACTTGTCTTCATAGGATCTGCATACATAAAGTAAAATACTAAAACTTTAGAACTTTAACCCCCCCTAAGCGTATATTTTATGTACATGTTCACTACATCAGATGAAATTTTAGTAATGTAAGGAACATGAATATAAAAAATAACCATGGGAGTCATCATGAAGGTAACATATGTATTACCCCAGTGAGATTTCACATCACTGATCTTGAGGACTTGATAATCATCTTCTTCTCTTCTAAGGTCATGTACCTCACATCACTTCTATAATCGCTATGAGAAGTAAGTTTCAAGAATCAATGGACTACAATAGGGACAATATTCCATACATTTCTAACTGAGGTTCCTTCTTCCTCTAGATATTCTTGCAATTTATAATTATGTGTTGAAGCTTATCCCATCTCCTAGTTCTTTTCTATATACTTTACCTACAACCAATGGCCTTCTACCCAAATGAGTTACAAGAGAAACAATATTAATAAAACCATCCTTTGTTCCTAAGGACTGATCTTGACCTTGATATAGGACATTTTCTTACAAATGAGTCATTTGAATCAACCTTTCTTTGCATAACACTATATTAATCTTTTCCATCATATTGTGCATGCTCATACCCAATTCTAGTATTGATCAAAGGAGAGTATTGTTCATTAACAATATTTTCTAGAGACTCAAAAGCTTTTACCCATTTGTTGATATTCTCATAATCTTCCTTTAGGGTCATATTTTTGGATTCTAATTTTTCACACTACTTTTCCTTTTCTTGGAGTTGTTTTCTTACACTTTCTATTATTTTATTGGTTGCTTCTAATTTCATTTTTAACCTCTTTATTTCTTGAATTATATTTTTTCCTTTTGATTCCAATTATTTGTTAACATTCCTGAGTTTATCATTCTCCCTTAGAGTTTTCATCAAATCATACACCTCACAACTATATGATTCATTAATTGACTAATCTTCAAGAGCCATGAGTATTAAATAAGAACTATTAGAATCTGAATCAGAATTTTCTTGATTATCAGATTTTCTATAACTTTCTTCATTAGACTAAAAACATTTCTTATCAGAGAACTTCCTTCTAGCAATATTCTTTCCATTCTCTTTATTATTTTCCCTATAAATATTTATATGTATAATGGCCTACTCTTCCACAAAAAACACTTAAAGGGAATCTTACCTCTGAATCTTCTAGTACCGACTTGCAACTTTCTCACGAAGTTTACTTCTTCCTCATATCGTATGTAGCTTGTGTATTTGGGTGATTCCTTATATTTCGCTTTATATGTGGCTTTGAAGTTTGCTTCTCTCATGTCTAAAGGACCACTTTCCTTAGCTCAAATTTTGTCAATATTCCATGGAGTTGATCAACCATGAGACTTTTCAAATCTTGCATTTCTTCAATAACAAAGACTTTGGAATGGAACTTTGGAGTTAATGATCTCAAAATTTTCTCAACAATAGTAGAATATTTTATGTATTCACCCATATTTCTCATGGAATTAACAATCTCATCAACTATAAGAAAAAGTGTTGTAATTATTTCATCATCATGCATTTTCACTGTCTCATATTATATTCTAAGTGGCTGGAGTTTAGCATTTTTTACCTTGGTGTTACCTTCATAACTTTGGACAAGATTATCCCACATTTCCTTTGTTGTCTTTAGATTAATTATCTTCATGAACTCCATCTCAGCGAGACTTCCCAATATGGCATTCACAACCTTTGCATTGATTTCATATCGTTTCTTTCCTACAGTATCTATGGGAATGGCAGCTAGATATTGGTATCCACTTTGAAAATTTTCCCATACATCAAATCCCAATGACTGTAAGTATGCACATGTCTTGACTTTCCAAAAGAAAAAGTTAGTTGCATTAAATAAAGGTGAACTAATAGAAAATACTCCTTCTTGAGTTCTCATCTTGATGAATATCCATCAAGCAATCAAGATTTTTCTCAAGAACCTGCTCTGATAGCAATTGTTGGGAAAGATTCCTGGGGGGGGGATCATTATTTAAAACTCAAATTCTTCTTTTCTTACTCATATTTTTGTACACAACTTTACTGAAAGAAACCTGCGTATGTATGTGACTGTAATGTAGACAACTAGTGTATATCTAGTTAACTTACTTTTTAGTTAATTCATCATCTATTTAACTTAAACTGGTGTATTGGTAATTCAATAGGCATTAATTAAATAGTAACCATGTGCAGTAAGAATAGAATAACCATCACACATATGAAACACATCAACACACATGAACACCAACATTTTTAGGTGGAAGCCCAATGTGGGAAAAAAAAACCACCAATGTTGGCATCTTTTTCTTCATATTTTATTATAATGAAAAACTTACAATATTTTACTAGTGCAGACTCATACCTACACGCAAACACCCACCTGCAAAAGGATTCAACCTTCTCTTGTTCTCCAAAACCCACTAAAAGGGAGCTCCAGCCCCCTAATCTCATTTAATGGAATACATCGAAAAGGAGCTCCTACCCCATAATTTGATTTAGCAACTACCATTGGAAGGAAGCTTTGAATCCCTTAATGAAGGCTCCAGCCCTCAGCACCATCATCGACCGCATTTCAAAAAATTTTCACACTGGATCCACCTAAATGAAAACATCAAATATATAGGCCATGTTTCATCAAAGTTTCAAACTAGACCGACTACCATCATTTAAGCCAAATACCAAATTTCAAAACTAAAATTGATCACTACAACAAATAACTCAATCATTGAACCAACTGAATCAACCTATCACTAAACCAATTGAGACCTAAATCAATAAAGTTAATCTAAAACAACTAAAGCAGTTAGATCCTTATAATCAGAATACCAATACTGAACCCAAACATTGCATCAACTCATTGAACAAACTAAAAACCCTGATCAATAAAATGTTAGAATATATACACTACTTTACTTCAGCAAATCCGCTTGTATACGCAACTTCCTTGAAGCATACCTACATACAGATCTCAAAACATTGAACCATGAAACTGAATTACTATCATTTTGAAACATACACTGAGTTACACCTTGAACCACTAAATTACTTTGAAATAATCATAGAACCATCATAGATCTTTGTTTCTGGGAAAAATAGTGTCTTTTCAATCTGCTAGTCCCACTAGGATTGACAACTATCCTAGAAATAAACAATCAAAGCAATTTGCAATTTCCTCTATGTATGATAGATAAGAGAGAAGCAAAGGGACCAACCTGGATCTTCTTCTTGACTCCTTGCTTGATTTCTCTCCTCCTTGACGGAGCTTGCAACTCTTCTCTTACTTGTCCCACTTAGAGAATACATGTACAAACAAAGTAACACAACACCATCAAAGCATCTGGATCTATGATATCATAAGCATTGCAGAAACAAAAATACAATGAGCATAAAATGGCATTTACAAATAAAAACATTCACAAATACATGATTGTATGGAGGAAAACTCAAAGAAATTTATTAATAATAGAAAAGAGGATTACAACCCAGCTGTCTAATCCACCATCATCCTCCGAGCATCAAATCCCTCTTCACCTCATGAAAAGCAAGATCACCCAATAATACAATGGTCCCTCTCAAAGACAAACTATCAACACTTCCTTACAAATTACAAAATTCCAGCCTCTAGATCTCTCAGATGAGGGATCCATTTATAGATGTCTGCAAGGGTGTGAGTCATCTCTGGGTTTTTGATTAGAGTCATTCCACTTTTTTTTCTTGATTCCAATTGGAGATTTCTTGGATCTCTTACTCATCCCTAGGCAAATTTAGAGAGGCAAGTGTCGTAGGAGAAGTTTCTAGAAGATTCCATGAGCATCCACTTAGCAAAATATCTCATACATTTGTCCATTCTCGCTCATCGCACCCCACAGAAGGCCTATTCAATATGCATCACACCTGGCTAGTGTAGGAGTCAGTATGCATCACACCTTGACATTGGAGCAGTCAGTATGGTTTAGTTTTGGCCAGTTTCGAGTGGTTTTTCAAGTGGAAGTTCTGGGGAATGATGTAATTAGTTGAGCATGATTCTTTAGGGCATGAAAAAACACTCTTAAGGGTTATAGAGCCCTTGTTTTATTGACATATAAGATTGGGGTTGTAGTGCCCAAATATTTCTATAATAGTTGCACCCTAAAGCATTAAGTCATAAATCTTTAGATGTCAAGTGAAATGCTTTATCATGAGGATCCGAGGTATTTGAACTGGAAGGTGACCTATATAAGATACAATACAATACATCATCACAATATAATTTTCCATGATCTAGCTGAGGCAGGCATTCCCATGCTTAGCTTTATAAATTCATTTTCATGTACATAGAATAGATAATCATCTGCAGTTGCAGACTGGTGATTCTTCATATGTAGAGTCATCATCCCTCAGCTTGGGTGATCATCTATGTAGCTTCTGTGTACATTTGATGTCTTTGTATTCCTAAATATATCCCAGCGCAGATGGATGAAACTAGATCTGGGGTCTTCAAACTTGTTCGATCTTCACCCGATGTACAAGTCGATCCATGTGAAAAGATGTCTTGAAGTCGACCATGGAAAGACATCGCCTAATTACCAGCCAATAATGTAAGTTGTTAACAGGAACAAGAGGAATCACCGATAATGATAATGACACTCAATGTACTATAGTACAATTTATGTGGTGTGAATATATGATTTGATGTTGAACACAACGCAAAATCTCTTGGTCGAAGGCCATTGATGTAAACTTGTCACCGGAAGTGATAAACTTGCCACTGAGGCATGCAAGCTTCAAACTACTGAAATGGTTGTTTCTAAGTCAACTTCTTGGATAATGAGTTGATGTTGACAAGACGTTACGCGTCGTAGGAGGGCCTTAATGTATTCCACATCAATGACATGAAATGAAGTACATGATTTTCTAGAGGTGAAAACGATCTGATGATACAAGGTTCAGGAATGGTGGTCATGAAAAATGGAGGGTGAAAGTATTGCAGTGGATGAGGCATTAACTAGATGGTGAATTCTCTAAATGAATTCTCTTGAACATATTGGCGACACTGAAATGAATTGGTAGCATTAACCCCAAAAGATGGATGGTATGGAGGACCAATGGTGATATGACCAGTGAACGGAATAACCCAACCCAATTCAATCATGGCGATGGAGTGAAAGTGTTATGTTTAAGAGCGACCTGCTACCAATAAAATTCTTTAAGTTTTCTTCCCTTTTTCCCCAGTCATTGCTGACTAGTACCTCTTTATTTTTGTCAAGCTTGAGGAGGATAACATATGCTTGTTCTATAATTTGCCCTTCGGGCAACCCTGCCGCTATGTGTTAGTGAGCATAGCTACAGTGAAACTCATTCTTGTCTGGGTTGACAAGTTTATCGCTATTGTTTTAACGAGTTTAACGATAAGTATAACTTGATCCTTTTCATGTTTAAAGAGTTTCAAAAGGTAAAAAAAGGAAACTCCAATAGTTCTTTTTCATATCATATTCCCTTAAGTCTGAAAAAGAATAAAATAATATGAAAGGGATGACTTTTCCGATTACTTTAGTGAGCCGAAAAAGACAAGCGCTCGATCTTTTTTGTGGGATAATCCCTCAGGTCCAAAAAATATTAAAATATACAAGAGGGATGGCACTTCCAATCGCTTTAGCGAGCTGGAGAGGCCAATTTCTCAACAATCTTTTCATATTTAATGAGTCTAAAAAGAGTTTAAAGTGGACTTGTTTTTTGAGGAACAAGTGGTGTTTAGTGTAGCAACTAAATTCGGGTGAGCTTGGAACTTCTCAAAACATGGTGATGTGAAGATGGTGGCTAACAATACCAGTCATCACAGATGTTCCTCAAAAGGGTAAACAATCAAGTGGAAACATATAATCGGCCAAAAGAATGGAGGTGATGGCAGGAACACAACCAAGGCTCAAAAGGCTAGCATTATGGTGATCACAAAGGTTATTTACCAAAGGTGGGTTTATTTTTTAATGAGCTTGAACTCTAGGGGAACATATGCTCAGTTGGCAAGTTCATTTTTTAATGAGATTGAACCTTGCAGAAACATTGCTCATTTTGCTTTTTATGTAAGGTAGAAATGACCAAACTAAAAAGCTAAAAAAAACTAGAAAGCTAAGACACTACTAAGGTTAGGTAGGATGGTTTTTCCTGTAGCATAGACAAAGGTGAGTGGTGGATCAGACCAATCACCTAACCTAAGAAGTCGAAAAACTAAAAAGCTAAAAAATGAAATTGGTCATTTTTCACTTGCATAAAAAGGTTTGCATGCCCCCAGGCATCGAGAAAAAGGGAGTTTCCAGTATCCATATGGAAATCACTATGGTTAAGCAGGATTGTTTTTTGTCGATGGAGCTGACAAAACACTTCCTTGGCTTTGTCCGCCAAATAGACAAAGGTGAATGGTGTGTCAGACCAATCACTTAACTTACAGGGAAATTGATATGGTAGGATGGTCGCGTCCATAGAGTAGTCAAAATACTTCCTTGGCTTCATCCGTAGTGCAGACAAAGGTGAATGGTGTTTCATACCAATCACATAACCTACAAGGAAACCCATCTTTTCAGCTGGGTTCGTCTGCCAAATCAAACCAAGGTGCATGCCCCCTAAGCTTTGTTACATTCACCAAAATACTCGTGGTAATTAGGTGGACGGAATGAAGGTTTAAGAGACACTCTTGATGCAATACGACCATTTAGGGATGATGTTTGTCTTGAATTTGTGGTTGAACCAGGGATGAAAGCTGGTCAATAGTGATAATTTTGCCTTCATGAATGAAACACATCACTTGAAAGAGCATCGAGATAATAGCTTCCATGTTTTAAACATAGTCGCAACCAGGGAGTAGATTGTAATCTAATGGTCCTTGGACCACCATCACGTTCAACTGAACGGTTTTCCTTCCTAAAGTTATCAGCAACTTAGGAAGGATCCCTAACGGTCAACTGGTTCCTTTGTCAAAGCCTGACAAATTTTGTGTCACAGGCATAAGCGATGGTGAACCAAGCGCTTTCAAAGCAGTTAAGGAAAGGATACTCATTGAAGCCCCTTCATCTATGATAGTGCTAGACATGACCATTTTGTACAGTTGTACTATGATCCAGAATGGTACACTAGAGAGAAGGCGAGATCTTGCTAGTCGATTCCAATCGAAGGAAGCGATTAGACTACTTGGAGGGGGTACCAAATAAATGGTTGAATGAACCCCTTGAATTGAGGAATTTTCCTCCTATTGTAAAGGAACAAGTGGATTTCCCCCAAGTTCATCAGACGTTGTATTAATAAAAAGAATTTGAATGGTATCATTCTCATTCTCTTTGGGAATGGTATCCTCTGAAGGTGGACCTTCTGAAGGTAAAAGTGGATCAATTGCTATCTCAACCAGTTTAATTTGGTCTGGTGTGGAGTCAAAAGATTCACCCTCAATGATAGGTGTTTCAATCGATAATTGAGTCATGTCGGTTAGATTTTCAACTAGTAAAGGACTTGGCGAGATTTTCTTGTATTCGGATGGAAGTCGCTATGGTGAAGCAGGACAATTATGCAAGACCCTTTTGGCCTTATCCAAAAGAGTACAACGAGGAAGGTGATGGTCCCCTTCACATAATCCACATGGAATTTTGACCTTTCCTTTCTATCCAGGAACTTCATTTTTACTAGTTGATGGTGTGTTGTCAACATGATCGCCAGAGGTTGATGACATTGGATGGTACGAATGGGGAGACCATTCTCTCAAGATCCACGAAAGGCAAGGAAAATCTCAATGAAAATGGTTTCATCTACAAATTACACAAGGATATTTGGTATTAGTGTGCGGATTTTCACTAGATGATTCATGGTTATCCCCTTGCTTAACTAACTTCTTCTTCTTCTTCTCTTTCCCCTTCTTCTTCTTCTCAGTTACTTGGTTACTAGTGTCACTATTTTCACCAAGCGAAGAGGAAGAAGGGGAGGGAGAAACAAACGAAGTAGAAGGTGAAGGGTCAACTTCAGTATCAAATGGTTTCTGATTCGATTGCTGAGGAATTACAGTATTTTGAATGACAGAGGTTTAGAATAGCCATACGGTAGACCAATTGTGATTCCAGGAAGGGACAATGTGGCCATATACGGAGCACCAATATTTCCCCAAGGAGAAAATGGACTAGGATTCCCCTCGAGAGGGATTCCATGATTAGTGGACTTCATTATCTCAACCTAAGATCGACAAAGGAACAAGGGTTTTATTTTGATTTTAATAAATTTTAATGACGCTTTGACACAACTTTGCTTTTTCAGTTTTTAAGAGTCGAGAAAAAGCTAAAGATGACTCTAGTTGCCTTTGATTTTTAATGACCCTGAAGTGACAAGTGCTCAGATGGACCTTTTCTTTTGAGGAGTCAAAAAGGAACGAAAGTGACTACTCTAGAGATCTAGACAGAGGAATTAAGAAACCAATCACAAAACTGCAATAGACACCTTGGTGGTAAATTAAAGAGAAATTACCAAGGACTTATGTATGATAGCCAATCTTTCTGAATGCTATGTTTAGTGCATTGTGATCAATAGGGTGGTAGACATGGCTTCCTATGGATAAAGGATATAAGCCTATTGTGGTCTCCCAATATGTACTCAATGGTATGGGAAGCACAATTCCATGCTAGCACTTGTCGTATCAAAGAGGAGGAATCACCCAACCTTCGATGAAGACAATAGTTACTAGATTTTACGATGCCAGAATACATCTCTAGCCTAGACCTCTAAATGTGTTGCGTTAAGTTCCAAAGCATTGTTAACTTCATTGAAATTTATTTTAGAGTTGATCTTGTTTAGAAGTTTGTCTTTCAAGGTTCACCGCGTGACGTAGATGTAAAATTCCTAAATATGCAATATAAAATGATAAACAATTGTTGTTTATTTTTAGCAATGAAAATCCTAGCTACTAAGGAAAGAAGATTATGATTCTTTCAAACAAAAAGCAAAGAGCACACACTAAATGCACTTTTCCTAAATCATTTTTCATACACAGTCTAAATGCAAATGCAAATGCATGTATTTGTTTTTCATTCCCTTAATGTGAGGAATGCCAAAAAAGAAAACTAAGTATAGATCTGAACTATTTTCTTCAAAGCGACATTTCGACAATTTATTTTCAAAATGGAAAGGAAGACTAAACGACACTTTTCAATTTCAAATAGAAAATACTTTCGACACTTCAAATAACAACAAATCAAATGAAATACAGAATAAAAAGTTCAATCAACTAGCTAGAGAAGGAAGACTTTACGACACTTCTCTTTTTTGACAAAAACGAAAGTTCGATTTAAGTAACTTTTCGACAATAGATTGTAAATGATGGACAAATGCATAAAAACATTTACTATTCCTTATCAATGGAGGCTGAACTATATAAAGCAATGAGGCTTTAGTAATGAGACATTGTTCATAAGTAGCAAAACAATCAAACGGAGCTGAAAACAAGGACAAAAACCACAAATTTCAAGTAGAGAAATAGGATTACTCAGTCATCACACCTGTGCTTCACAGAAATAGGGATGCATCTCACCTGCTAGACACAGGAAGTGCGATGCATACTGGCTTCTAGTTACAGATAGTGCAATGGGCCAGGGAGCACAACTGAAATGGGTTTTGCTCAAATTTACAGTTGATTTTAGTGGATTAAGCTGAGCTATTATGGACAATAAAGAGAAAAGTACAGGGGTATGATATTGGGAGGTTAATGAGCTACCATAAGGGCATCTAGGATGCTTGTAAGTTATATGTTCAGTTCATAAACTAAACCAGAGATTGACTGAAAAACATTCATCTACTTTGCACTTGCATAGCAAAAGCAGTTCGAAGGCTATCTAGCTAACTTCAGGTTCCTTCTATAGTTTATAAAGCAAATAAAAACAACAAACAAACAAACTATTCGCTCCCCAGTGGAGTCGCCATTTTGTTTCTAGAAAAACTAGTGTCTTTTTGATCTCCTAGTCCCACTAGGATTGGTAGCTATCCTAGAAACAAACAATCAAATCAATTTGTGATTTCCTCTATGTATGATAGATAAGAGAGGAGCAAAGGGACCAACATGGATCTTCTACTTGAGCCCTTGCCTGATTTCTCTCCTACTTGTCCCGATTAGGGAATACCTATAGAAACGAAGTAACACAACACCATCAAAGCATTTGGATCTATGATATCATAAGCATTGCAGATCAAAAATACAATGAGCATACAATGGCATTTACAAATAACAACATTCAGAAATACATGATTATATGGAGGAAAACTCAAAGAACTTTATTAATAATAGAAGAGAGGATTACAACCCAGCTGTCTAATCCAACATCATCCTCCCTGCATCAAATATCTCTTCATCTCATGAAAAGCAAGATCACCCAACAATACAATGTTCCCTCTCAAAGGAAAACTATCAGCACTTCCTTACAAATTACAAAATTCCAGCCTCTAGATCTCTCAGATGAGGGATCCATTTGTAGATGTCTACAAAGGTGTGAGTCACCTTTAGGTTTTTGATTAGTGTCATTCCACTTGTTGTTCTTGATTCCACTTGGAGATTTCTTGGATCTCTTAATCATCCCTAAGCGAATTCAGAGAGGCAAGTGTCATAGGAGAAGTTTCTACAAGATTCTATGAGCATCCACTTAGCAAACTATCTTAGACATTTGTCCATTCTCACTCATCGCACCCCATAGAAGGCCTCTTCAGTATGCATCACACCTAGCTAGTGTAGGAGTTAGTATGCATCATACCTTGATAGTGGAACAGTCAGTATGGTCCAGTTTTGGCTAGTTCTGAGTGTTTTTTTAGGTGGAACTTCTGGGGAATGATGTAATCAGTTGACCATGATTCTTTAGGGCATGAAACAACACTTTTAGGGGTTAAAGAGCCCTTTGTTTATCGACATATAATATTAGGGTTGCAGTGCCCAAATATGTCTATAAAAATCTTCAATCACATATAATGAGTAACATCGTCACTCTTTAATCAATCAATTCAAATTTAATCATCACTGTTAAACCTAGACCATCAAGTAAGACTTCATTGACATATAGAAAGAACACAAAAAGGCTAATTAGACTAATCAAACATCTTACTCAACAAAACCCTATCTTATATACGCACTTTCGTCAAAACTCTTCTGCATATACGTGCACTTTTCAGGAATCAAACCTGCATACAGATCTGTCCAAAGTGCAAAATAAATACGTGACTTACCAACATTAAACCCACATATGTACATGTATTTTAGGTTATTAAAGTTGAGTATAGATCTGAAACTATCGGTTTATAGTTTTTTTTCACGTCAGACCTTCAAAGCAAACCCATCTCTTAGCATACATAATGAAACATGTGTCAGACATAATATCACAGATCAAATCAATTCATTATCAATATAGTCATTTTACATGTATTGGATATCATCCATCATCATATTCCAGAGTGCATACTTAGTTTTAGCTCAAAAAATTCATTACTAGCCCATTACATGCACACTTTCTTAAGATATAACCATTCATGAAATATTCATCACTTGCACACCCAAAAAAACTTTGATCTTCATCTCCTTATATAGCTTAGCCCTTATCCAATACCACAGGTCAAAACAACACTAACGTCAATGGTATTTTTTGACAGGATCAGATATTCGTTGTTGGGCTCAATACTATGGGTCAATACCATGGTAAATACCCTTGGTATTTAGAATACCTTGGTGGGAAATTGTATATGCATTTCTTCTTCATATCCACATGTGTACACAGATTTGCTTCATAGAACCTACGTATACTTCTTCAAACTTCACCTTTATCATTCCTTTGTCTCTGAATTGATATTACTTTGTCAAATCTTTCTATCAGAGTTGTAGACACATCTTGTTGACATCTTCATCAAGTAGGTTTCCATCAAAAGACAACTCATCAAGTAGGTTTCCATTGAGGATAACACATTAGTCATAACTCCAAAAAATACTAGTCTCCATAAATATCTCCATAGTCCAGCCGTGTATCATAGATGAAGGCACCTCCACATGTGTAATGGATGTTAGTGTTTGGAAGCAACTAGTTCCTCTGACCCATCCCCATCCACAATCAATCCTCATCATTGGGATGGTCATCCCTTGCAGCCCCTAGGTTTGTATCGCAATTGTTCTATCACCATTTCTAGCAAGATTGTCTTAATTGATATCAAAGTTATTGATGCCCCATTAAATTATAATATCTTTTTGGGTCATAGTTACAACAATGACATGTCCATTTTCACTTCCAATGTCTTTCACAAGATGTGATTTCCTCATAATTGAAGGATAATCACTATCGATCAGTTGAATTATTGTGACCCTCAATCTCAGACATCTCCTCAAACCACTATCTCATCGATGGCTGGAAATAATATTGTCACTTCCCTTACCGATGTGTCTCCTGGAGTCTATAAAGATTCCACACTACTTGGGGGTTTTCATTTCCCACCACCTACTCCTTATGAGCCTATCTTGTCTAGTGTTTGCATGCTTCAAGAATCATGGGCCACACTTAAGCAGTTTGGTATGCTTTCACAATAGCCAATACCTCCATAACCTCCTTCCCCTAACTTAACTTAGCCTTCAAGTATAATTCCTCCAGGCGCACTTCCTTCTACGAGTATCTCTCCCAACCCTTTTCAGCTAGGAATCATTCCCCTAGGTCTTAACCATCTGGTTCCCCCAAGTCATTACCCTTCTATTTAGATACCTTTCTTATTTCTGCCCCCCTGGAATTTATTCTACCCCATTGAGTTTATCTAACATTACCTTGGAGATCCTTGTGTGGTACATTGATCCTCCCACAAAAACTCCTCTTAATCAAATCAAACATTACATAGATTTGGACCTAGTTCAACCTATGGTTCCTACCTCTACCTTTGATTCAGTTCCACAACAACCTCAACAAGAAGCTAATCCTATTGTGAAAGTGTTTGTTGAGGGGGGAATGCCTAGAAAAAGGGAACCAAAGACAAGGAACCCTAAACAATTCTAACTCATCCTAAGCCTCCAAAGCCTCATCCTCCATGCACTTTGTGTGGTGTTGTTGGGAATTCCACCAATAAATTTCCTAAGCTCCCTCATATCAAGAAAGTAGTGTCTAATATATTTCCTGATTCTAATATTCCTAAGGTCCATGTCACCTTACCTGAGTCAGATAAGAGGAACAAATACTTGCACAGTGAATCACCCTTTTTCTTTGTGTGATAACTATGGCCATCATTCCCATCACTGTTCTCATCTTGAATATTTTTAGGATACTCTTCAAGTACTTCACAAGTCAAATATCGCTCATAGTGATTCCACTTGTCCTCTACCTATAACTTTTGGTCCCATTTTTATGCCAGAATAAGAGGCTTCCCAACCCATCATTGTGATTCCCTCTCTTAGTGTCGAGATGAAAAATAGTTCCATCCATATTCTCTACCTATCGTCGTCCATGGGATCGATCTATTTGGAATCCCTTGATGTCTCCTATTGTGATTTTTTCAAACATTTTTCAGAGGATATTTTAGTCTCAACATCGATAGATATTACATCGACTAGTCACCTATATCCTCTTTTTGACGATGTGCATGTGAACCTTATCCCTCATGAAGATGCCTCAGGTAGCTCCTCTTCTTCATGTGGTCTCTCTTCCTCCCTTCCTCCCTTCCTCCCATCTTCCTTCTGATGAAGACATCATGGAAGCCATGACCACCCCTGATTCCCTTAGATGTTATGCACCATCATGTGTCCTTCCTTCCTTAGCAAACCCATGATCAATATGTTGTGGAGTCCAAAGACTTCATCCATGGTGAGGTCACCTAGTTCAAAAACCCATTCCTACCACCTAATTCCTTTGAAGAAGGAAATATGGCTAACAACTCCCCTACCATCAAAATTAACATTTCAAATGCACCGAGTATTGAAGAAAATATGATCTTGGGGGCACAATGCACCTTGAAAGAAATTGAAGCTGATGTTAAGTTATTCAGAGAATTCTGTGATGTTTTCACCTGGTCTAATTCTGAGATGCCTGGACTTTATCCTAGCATTGTTGAAATCACATCGACACTTGACCCGATGCCATTCCTATCCACCAAAAGAAAAGGCCTATACATCCTTCCAAGAGTTCTTTTAACAAAGCCAAAATCGTCAAGCACAAGTAGGCTAGTTTCATTTACTTCGTTGAATACACCAAATGGGTGTCCAATCCTATTCCCATCCTAAATAAGCAAAGAAACATTCATATCTGCACAAAATTTCACGATTTGAAAAAATCTTGTCCCAAAGACAACTTTTCCACAACTTTCGTAGAAAAAATAATTGATGAGTGTGTGGGGCATGAGATTCTTTCCTTTATGGATGCATTCTTAGGATATAACCAAATACATATTCGTCACGCTAATCAACGTAAAAATTCCTTCACTTGTTCGTGGGGAAATTTTACTTATAGGGTCATGACTTTCAGCTTAAACAATGTTGGGGCCAATTTTTAGCATGCCATGTAATATTTTTTTCATGACTTGCCTCACATTATCTTTGCATATCTAGGTGATCTCATTACTTGCTCCAAGCTTCAGTCGCAACACCTTCATGATTTTCACAGCATATTTATTTGATGTCGCAAGTATAACATCTGCCTCAATCCCCTCAAGTGAATCAATTATGTACCTACTGGCCAACTATTGGGATTCATTGTGTCCAAATATGGCACCACTCTTGACCCTCTGAAAGTTCAATCTATTCTCTAAATTCCTCCTCCTTGCACCCTTCTCCAATTACAAAGACTCCAAGGCAAAGCCAACTTTATTCACTGGTTTGTTCCTAAATATGCCACCATTGCACATGGGTTTCTTATAATCCTTCGATGCACCATTCTATTTTTTTGGGATGAACAAGCTCAACATTTTTTTTATGGCCTCAAACTTTCTCTCACTTTTGCTCCCTTGATTATCCCACCTAACTTTGAAAGGGACTTGATCTTGTATATCTAAGCTTCCGCCTATTCAGTTGTAGGGGTCTTAATCCAATAATATGGTGATGGAAATGAGACTGTCATATATTATTTCAATAAGAACCTTCACAACACCCCTTTGTCCTATTCCCATGAATAAAATTTGGTGTTTTTTGTTGTGTTATTTCTCCAAAAACTTCATCAATACATCATTACGTGTATCACGAAATTTTTGCCTAATTATAGACCCATGGATTTCCTATTGAGTCAATAGGTCATTAATGGGAAGTATGCCCATTGGATGATTATCCTCCAAGAATTCGATCTATAATTTGTCACACCTAGGATTAAGAAAGGCTTAGCTCTTTCTGAAATTATTTTTGAATTTCCTACTGGTGTGCTACATCCATTGGTTAATGATGCTATGGTGACACCCTTAACTATTTTCAAACCTAGAAATTTTCCCCCAATATCACTCATCATGATCATTGGCATATTCGACATAAAACCCCTCTCTATCTCCTACTTGATGATGACCTTTATCATCATGGGGTTGATACTATCCTCTGTCATTGTCTCATCCATGTTGAGGTTGAAAAAGTGCTCAATTCCTTCCATGGTGGCACACATGATGGTAATCTCTTTGGAATGGCCACTACCCACAAAATCAAGTGCACTAGATATTTTTGGCCTTCTCCCTTCAGCGATTGCATTCAAGTAGTGAAAAACTATCCCAATTTCCAATTATACACCCCTCAGGCTCGAGCTCCACCTTATCCCCTCCATATTGTCATTGTGTTCGATCCTTTATGTAAATGGGTTATTGACTTTATGGAGTTTCGACCCCCATCTACTAATAACCATAATTATATTATCGTGGTCATCGACTATTTTACCAAATCAGTCGAAGCCATGCCCATGTTTAATAACATCACAACTATTGCAACCTTGTTCTTCTTTAGCCATGTTATTTATCAATTCAAGGTTCCGAAGAAATTGATTTCCGACCATGGCCGACACTTTCAAGATGAGATCTAGCATGAGCTATCCTCAGTATTGGGTTTGTAATGCAAATATTCATCATCTTATTACCCCCAAGGGAATGGAAAAGTTTAAGTTGTCAATAAAACCCTCAAAGATATGCTTCAATGGATGGTGAATAAACATAATACCAACTGGCACCTTTTTCCCTTCCTTGCATTGTGGGCCCATATGGCCTCTTTCAAAACCACCATTGGGTTTACTCCTTTCCACCTTGTCTTTGGACATGAGGTAGTCTTACTAATTGAGTGTGAAATTCCCTCCCTCCACCTTGTTGTCAAACTCCTCCCTGACACTAAAACTCTAGAAAAGTGACTCATCATGCTTGAGCATGCCAGTGGAGACCACCAAGTTGCATTGTATACCATTGAAGTGTCTAAAAATTTCATTAAAGGTCATTATGATAGAAAAGTCTACCCTCGTAGCTTTCGCAAAGGTGACCTAGTTCTCGTATATGACCCATCTCATGATGTCGTAGGGCATGGGAAGTTTGAACCATTATGGCTAGGCCCTTACATCATTCATAAGTTTTTGGGAAAGGGGGCATAAATTTTAGAGGTTTCATAAAGCGAAATCCTTCCTAACCCTTGCAGTGCACTCTGGCTGAAGAAATTTTACCCATAGAATTTCCCAACGGAACGTGTGCACTTTTTCTTTCTGCAATTAGGTATCTTGGATTCCCCATCATCTCATCCATTGTATTCTTTTTTATTTTAGATAGATGCATCATCCAAACCACATATTAGTTGTGTCGATGTCATTTCTCCAGGAATCTAACCTCAGAATATTAAGTTACGTTTAGTCATTAGTTTGCTCCAACAACATCTGCATCAAATATGCCATCAATAACTAGGTTGAATATGATGCACTGATAAGTTTGTTAATTGATGCCCTTCATCATCACATCCTTCACCTTTCTGTTTGTCTTGATTCCTTGCTACTTGTCATGTAATTGAGTGGTGTTTATCATGTGCGTAATCCTATCCTATTTAGAAAATATCTACGAGTTAATTTTTTGGTGCATGAATTTGAATCCATTTCATTCAGTCATTTTCCTAGAGCACAAAATAACTATGCAAATACCATTGAAAATAACATTCTACATTGGAATTTATGACATGCATATACAAGAATACATCCATAACATAAACAAATGGTGAACCAAAATTGTCACAAAAAATGCATAATCATATTATGTATCATAATATCCCACATATAATGTTTGGATTCCACTACTCTAAATACATCCAACATGCCCATAACCTGTTAAAAAAACAAAATAGGTTCCCACATGTCCCTATTCCTAATCAATATCATCTAGAGGATCTCATGCCAATGACTCCATTCCACCTACTCATAGGTCTCGAATTGGCTAACTGTCCATAGATATGCACCTCGTCATACCTAGACATTTCGAGGGAAGCCTAGTGCACTCATCCATACTGATATTCTATCCCATGTCATCCTTGGAAAAACATGGCATGAATAGGAGGTCAAATGCAACCCAAAATAACTCAGTAAAACTCGACCATAGGAGAGATAAAACTTGTTGTAATTTTCTATGATCAAACATAATTCAACCTGAAGACAACACAGGTCAACATTCCCAGAAAATATTGATTTTAGTGCCAATCAATGCAGCCTCCAAAAATTGAAATTTTGGCCCTCAAAACACAACCAAACAAACTCAAGAACCCTTTAGTCAACACCAGTCTGAAGTCTGAAATTTTTGGCTTACAATCTATCCCAAAAGCTTGTAGTTCATCCACACGTGAGAGAGAGAGAGAGAGAGAGAGAGATTATCCCCAAGATCTATGAACAAATTTGATTAGGAGAGATACAAATTTATGAGTTAGGGATGTCCAAATGAGGTAAGATGTCACTCCTATTTATACAGTTTGCTGAAGGTGAAAGGACATATCTTTTGAGCTTCTTGAACCTACATTAAGTTGAGGCTAACATGAACAATTTGCATGTGAGAGTGAATATATTCAAAATTTCACTTCTGCTTGTCCAAATGAGATTATATTTATATCAAACTTGGACCTCTCGAAAATAGGAATCCAATGCAATAATCATCTTCATCATATGAGTTTTCCCAAGGTGGAATTTGGCCCTAGTTTCCAATTTTAATACTCTTTCTCAACAAGGGATAATTCCACATGCCAATCCATCTGTCATCATCATGCTATCCTATAATCACATACCATATCTTTCATCACTTATCTACTCTTTTATAATCTAATATAAAAAACCATGAAGTAATAATGAAGAATAAGTGCTTGAGAGTGAGTCACAATACCTTACCACTCTCCACTGACAAAAGTTAGTCGTTGATCCTAGATCAAGTTGTTGAACACCCTGCATCCTATTCATAGGGAGTATATCAGTACACAATGTGTCCATCGGTAGTGTTGTGGTCCCTAACCATGTTTCCCAACACATTGGCCATATGAGAGGTACTTCACATGAGTCCCAGACTCCATGGGTAGGATGTATACTAGGGCATCGGCGAAAAAAGGGGAACCACTCATCTTGCTCATGTGCCATAGAAGAAGGTGAACCACTCATCCTATGCATATTTCAATCATAGGGGAAGGTGAACCACTCACCCTACATACCTTTTTCTACAATTGTAGGAGAAGGTGAACCACTCACCCTACACACATGTCAACTATCATGGGGTATCATAGGGGAAGATGAACCACTCACCCTATACATAGCCACCACTAAGGGAAGGTGAACCAATCACCTTGTACATAGTGCACCACTAGGGGAAGGTGAACCACTCACCCTATGGTTGTTCATAGCTCCAAGAAGTACCACAAGCCCCCAAGAGCTCCCAAAGATCAGTGTCGAACTCATGTGGGACCCTCATAAGAGGTTATTTCCATGACTCCATGTCTCTCTCAGAAGGTTAATGACTTAACCTTCCCCAAGGGCTTCATGAGAATATATGTGACCTGCTCATTCATCTTAATGTGTTGGAGCCTTATTTCTCTCCTTTGTACCACATCCTAGATAAAGTGGTACCTAATATCAATGTGATTCGAGTGGTTATGGAACACGAGATTCTTTGAAAGGTGAATCCCACTCTAGTTTTTGTAGAAAATCATGATGGTATCTAGCACATGCTATAATAGCTCACTAAAGAGCTTGCTCAACTAAACAACTTCAAAACAGGCCATATTTGCAGCAATGTATTCAACCTTGACAATGCTTAAAAGAAACAAAATTTTGCTTCTTTCTCATCCAAGATATTGAAGCAGGCCCCAAAGAGACGCAACACCCATATATGCTCTTACGATCCACCACACTATCAGCCCAGTTAACATCTGTATATCCATGTAGCCTCAAATTCATAGCAGTGTATCTAAGTCCATAGTGTATTGTGCCGTGGAGATATCTCAAGAGATTCTTAGCAGAAATTCAATGAATGTGACGAGGCTCGACCATAAACTGACTCAATGTATTCACAACAAAGCATATGTCTGGATGGGAGTTTACCAAGCAAATCAGGCCCCCCTAAGTTGTAGAAACTTGAAAGGATTTGCCAATGCAGGCCTAACAACACTTCCACTTTTCTTCTTGAATTTGAGTTCCATTGGAGTCGACACAGACTCGCATTCCACCATCCCACATCTCTCAAGTAGATTCACAATGTATTTTCCTTAAGAAGGGAAAATATCACCTGTATTTCATCATACCTCTAGCCCTAGGAAATATTGCATCAATCCTAGGTCCTTCATTTTGAATTTAGAAGCTAAATCCCTCTTGCATTGATGAATGATAGGGTCATCACCTGTCAGAAAGAGATCATATACATAAAGGACCAGAATGAGAGGCCTATCCTTTTCAACCTTCAAGTATAGGTTCAAGTCATCTTCATCAGTTATAAAACCCAAGTTCATAAGATAGTGATCTATCCTCTCATACCAATCCATGGGGGCTTTCTTCAACTCATAGAGGGATTTATTCAACATGCATACATGTGTCTTACAATCTTGAACATCGAACCTCTCGGATTGTTCCACATAGATTTCCTCATTAAGTGAGCCATGCAAGAAAGAATTTTTGACATCCATTTTGTGTGGGCTCCATCATTGGCAGAAACTAGAGGAATTTTGAGGTCTAAAATGGGCCTCATAAGCAAATTATAAAATAATAGTGGAAATAATAAAATAATATTTGATTACATCATCAAATTTTAGAGGGAGAAAAGAAAAAAATACATTTTCAACTCGTATTTTAAACTTATCTCCCTATGGGTTTACTCAAATTTCAATAGGGAACACTCATTGGATGTATAATTTGTTTCCTTGGCCACGTTGAATACTTTCTATGGACCCTTCTACACAAAAAGTGAGAAATACATGGAAAACATGATTACAATAAAGTTTTTTCATGTATTTCTCATTTTTTGTGTAGAAGAGTCTATCAAAAGCATGAAACATGGGCACTCTTTGGATGAGGAATTAAAATTTGCATCCAATGAGCACTCCTTTAAATTTGACTAAAACCTTAGGGATATAAGTTGAAAGTACGAGTTGAAAAAGTAGCTTCATTATTTTATTTTTTTTAATCTTTTTACTTTTATACTCCAAAAATGATGAATCATCCCCCATGTTTGACATCATCATCTCGAATCCTATTGGTTCTTATATAGTTTACTTTGGTTGTAATTTTTTCTTAGGAGGCCCAATTTAGACCAAAAAATTTCTCTAATGAAGTTCTATGGTCAAATGGATAGTGGTATATTAGGAAACCACTGCAAATATCTCATCAAAGTCCACTCCTTCCTCTTGAGAGAAGCCTTGAGCAATGAACCTGGCTTTAAAACCTTCAACACTCCCATCAGCTTCATGTTTTATTTTGTAAAGCCATTTTGACATGACCCCTACCTTTTCCTTGGGGTTTGGAACCACATCCCATGCATCATTCTTCATGATCAACTCATATCCCTCATTCATCACATCCATCCAAATTTGGTGCTTTAGGACTTCTTCGAATGTAAATGGCTCATATTATACAATGGTACTCATGGATGCTAAGTACCATTGGTACATGTTCAGCTTATTTCTTTCAAGAAATGTTCCCCTTGGTGCAACATGTCGCTCAACATATTCAAGAGTATCTTTGAGCCACAAACTCCTTTTCCTTGGTGAAGAGGGCTCACTTGGAGGTGGGTCAATGGGATCCATCAAACCTTGAATGTTAGGAATCATATCATCAGTCATATATTCATCTTGCTTTCTTGCATCATCATCATTGTGATTCCTAGGGATAGGAAGATCTTGGGCTTTCCCAAGGGAAAAATCCTCATGGAAAGTGATATCATGACTTATTTCCACTTCTCTTTGATCAGGAACATAGATTCTATATGCCTTCGAAATTTCATTGTAGCCCACAAATATTTATTTCTTCCCATATGCATCTAGCTTCTTTATTTTCTCTTTCGGCACATAAAAATATATGGGACAACCAAATATTCTAAAATGAGAAACATCAGGTTTCTTACTAGTGAAAACTTTTTTATGTGTCTTGAAGTCCAATGCTAGATGTGGGCATCTATTTTTAACATATACAGTGATGTTGGCAGCTTCTACCCATAAGAACCTTGGTAGGCCTTGGCCATCAAGCATGGAACGCGTGGCTTCTATGGTAGTTCTATTCTTCCTTTTGGCAACATCATTTTGTTCAAGAGTATATGCAGTACTAGTCTCCCTCTTAATGCCAGCTTCTCTACCATAGTCATTGAATTCATTTGACTCATATTTTGTCCCATTATCAGTCCTTAATATTTTGATCTTATTCCTTGTTTGATTCATTACCAAGGCTTTGAAAGAGTGGAACCATTTGAACATGCTCTCCTTCTTCTTTAAGAAATAGATCCATGTTTTGTGAGAGAACTCATCCAAAAAAATTGCAGAGTACAAATATCCTCCCAAAGATGTTACGAGCAATATACATGATAGATAAGAATGGAACAATTGAATAACATTGGTAGTTTGACTTTCACTTGAGGGGAATGTTCCCCTTGTATGTTTTCCAATTGCACAACACTGACCAACTCCTTCATGATGTATGTTGAATTCGGGCATACCTAGGACCATGTTCCTTACATCAGGGGAAGCTTTGTAATGAAGGTGATAAAATCTCCAGTGCCATAATTCAAATTGAAGAGAAGTATCGCGAGTCATTGTTGATGGGTGTGTGTTATATTATTTCCACGACTAGTCACATGAGTGAGGAGCATTAGACTCCCTTGTTTGTTGCAACAGGTGCAACAAGGAGGTTATAGGGGGGGTCTTCAAGGGAACGGTCACCCCCATGTATGTGATCATGGGTAGCACCCTAGGATATTATTTTTGGACTTTATGTTAGGTGGGTGAACCTACCTATGATTTTGTGCATGGGTTTTGCACATGGTTTTTTGGGCATGATCGTTTCCTGTCCATGGCATATTGCAGATCTGGTGAAGGGAACTATGGTTATGTTCTAATCCATGGTTAATGAATTGGGGTTTATGAATGCTTTGGAATGTATATATATTTATTTTAATATTGAAAGGAATATAATTAAAAATCAATCTGTTAGTCCTAGTTTTGGGATCCAAGGGAAAATCTTTGTGTATTTGTTTCATGTTTCTTGCCATTGTATATTTTTTCTTTTTTAACAATTCATTTGTAGGTAATTTCTATACAGGGTTAAAACCTACATTTAGTATTAGATTTGTTTTGACTTCAAGGGGTTTCCTTTTCTTCTGAGGGTTTTTCTCGGGCCTATTGTAGACCTTGTTCAGTGGGAGATCAACGGGATCGATTCGTGTGGTGAAAGAAGATAGCAAGTAGTGGAAAGGTAGAGATCGAGAAATTCAATGGTCATAGTTTTGAGTTGTGTAAACTCAAGATGCAAGATCTGCTTATGGTTAAAGATCATTGGATCATGGTAGATCTGGGTACTAAACCAATGACAATGTTAGCAGAAGATTGGGTAAAGTTGGATCGAAAAGCAAAGAGGAAAATATAGTTGTGTATCTTAGATTTAGTATTATTGAATGTATCAGGGGAAGCTACAGTGAAGGCTTTGTGGGACAAGCTAGGGACTTTGTACTAATCTAAGTCTCTGGTGAGATAATTGTTCCTACAGAAAAAATTGTATAACATGAGGATGAAGGATGGAGACTTGGTGATAGAGCATTTGAACGCCTTTAATACTATTGTAAGGCATTTGTTATATGTTGATAGAAAAATTTCAGATGAAGATAAGTGAATCAATTTCCTATGTTCTCTACCAGATTCGTGGGATAGGTTGGTTGTTGAAATAGGTAGTAATACAACTACCTTGAAGTTTGATTAAATAGTCTCATCCTTGTTTTCGAAGGAGATGAGACGAAAAAATATGGAGAGCCATAATAGAGATGCCTTTTCTATACAAGGATGGTCCTACAACATAAAAATAAGTCCTCGACTGGGAGATCTAAATACAAAGGGAGATCTAAATCTTGAGGAAAACTTTTAGAGGTATGTTGGATGTGGAAACGAAGGGCACTTCAAAGAGGAATGTAGATCTAAATCTCCTGAGAAAGGAAAGGCATATGATGATGCTCCTTCTTCAAAGGTGAAAACCACCTCAGATGAAGTTGGGGATGTGTACTTTTATTCTTCTTCAAGTACACATGTATATCATGAGGAATGGTTGATTAACTTAGGTGCATCCTTTCACTTCACTCCCCATAGGTAGTGGTTCTACGAGTATGATAAACATGGTGGTGGTGATGTCTTCTTAGGGGATGATAAGAAGGCTAGAATCACCAGAAGTAGAAAGGTTAACCAGGAGTTTCAAGGAGGACATATTATTACACTTTCGGGTGTTCTCCATATTCCTACATTGGCCAAAAATATGATTTTTGTGAGCAATATGGATGATGTAGGTGTAAAAACAGTGTTCGAGAAAGATAACAATAAGATGGTTTGGGGAACACTAATATTTATGTGGGGAGATCAGATTGGAATGATGTACAAGATTCTGGGTAGTACTGTTATTGATTGGTGCAACAGTTATGTGATTCCTAGAAGTGAAGCAAAAAATCTAGTGGTCTTTGGAGAAAATACCATGTCATGGCATCAAAGGCTTGGACCTATTGGAGAGAAGGGCCTTCAAATTCTTCATGGTAATGGTATGGTAGAAGATATGCCTAATTTCTCTCTCGATTTTGATTTCTATGAACATTTTCTATATGGAAAGCATAATCTGGTGAGTTTCCCCTCTACTACTAATAGGGTGAAAGGGATATTAGATCTTGTGCACAATGGTGTGTTTGGACCTGTATCAGTTCCATCACTAGGTAAGTCTGTGTAATATGTATAATATATAGATTAATTATAAACTAATACATGGATATATTTCCTCGGGAATAAATATGAATACTTTGACAGGTTTAAAGAATTTAAGGCTCTGGGAAAACCAGGCAGAGAAAAAGATAAAGGTGTTGAGGATAGATAATGGTGGAGAGTTTTGCAAGAAGGAATTTGAAGAGTTTTGTAAGAAGTGTAGTAGAGCATCATAAAAGACTACTCCATACACACCTCATCAAAATGGAGTTGCAGAAAAAATGAATTGGACATTCACGGAGAAGGCTATTAATAAGCATGCTCAACGGTGTTGGGTTAGGATAGGCATTCTGGGTAGAGGCAGTGCAGACTACATGTTACCTGGTCAAGAGATCACCCTCATCAACATTCGAGGATAAGACTCCACATGTGGTATGAATTAGTAAGAAACCCTCTCTTTCACATCTAAGGGTATTTGGCAGTGACGCATATGTACATGTTCCAAAGGAAAAAGGAACAAAGTTGGATAGTAAATATGAAAGGTGTATCTTTATTGAGTATAAGGATGGTTTTAAAGGTTATAAGCTTTCGAACCCAAAAACAAAGAAGGTTGTGTATAACTTAGATTTTTTGTTTAGAGAGGTGAAATATGTTATTAAACATGAACTCCTAACAAAGGAACCTAAGAAGATAGAGTTTGAGCTAAAGGAGGAAGAATCAGACTCTACAAAAGAACATGAATCAGAAGATGAAGAGCCACAAACCACAGATGTGAGAAGTTCAGCTCAAGAAAGAAGGAAGCCATGAAGGTATAGTCTATTTTCTTTTTGTTAAAATTTTTCTTTATCTATTACTGATGATGATCCCAAAACTATTAGGGAGGCAGTAGATTTAGAGGATGGAAAACTCTGGAAAGAGGCTATGTTTGATGAAATGGCATCTTTGGACAAAAATGAGGCTTGGGATCTTGTAGATTCACTGGCTAGAAGGAAACCCATAAGATGAAAATGGGTGTTTAAGAAGAAGAATGCAGAAGGAAATGTGGATAAATACAAAGCTCGGGTTGTAGAAAAAGGTTATTCCCAGATGTCGAGAATTGATTTTGGTGATAGTTTTTCTCCTGTTGCCAAGGTAGTATCTATTAGATTAATTTTATCTATTGTTGTTGCTTTTGATTTTGAGGTAGAAAAGATGGATGTGAAGACAACATTTCTTCGTGGGATCTAGAGGAAGAGATCTACATGAAGAAACCTGAAGGCTTTGTCGTGAAGAAAGAAAGAACCGGTATGCAAGTTAAAAAAGGTATCTATATGGGTTAAAACCATAACCAAGGATGTGGTATCAGAAATTTGATACATATATATGGGGACATGGCTTCACCAGAAGAAAATTAGATCAGTGTTTTTATTTTAAATTAATTGGTGACCATGTTATTTATCTGGTCTTGTATGTGGATGATATGTTGTTGATTGGACATGATAAAGAAATTATCTAGGATTTGAAGACCCAGTTTTCCTCCAAATTCCACATGAAGGATCTTGGTGTTGCAAACTATATTTTGGGCATGGAAATGAAACAAGATTAGGAAAGGAGGAATCTCAGGTTAAACTAGAGGAAGTATGTTGAAACAATATTTCATATGTTTAATATTCAAGATATTAAACCGATGAAGGTGCCTACCTGTAGGTATAAAGTTATATGTTGAACAGTTTCCTAAGACACAAGAAGAGTAAGATGGCATGTCTCGTGTTCCATATGCATGTGTAGTCGGTTGACTGATGTATACAATGGTCTGTACTAGACCAGACATTGCACATGCAGTGGGAGTATTAAGCAGCTTTATGTCAAAACCAAGGAAGGAACATTGGACAATAGTGAAGCAGGTTTTCAGGTATTTACATGACACAATATTATGGTTTTTTCTACCAAGGAAGACTAGGATTGGATAAATTTTTTGACATCTGTGGCTTTTTTGATGCAGAATGGGCTAAACATATGGATCAGAGAAGACCTACAAGTGGGTATGTGTTTAAACTATTTGGAAGTGCAGTTAGATGGATGAGCAAGAGACATTATGTAGTACTTATGAATCCAAAAGTTTAACCCTCAACTCTCATGTGATGAGCAATGGAGCATTCTCCATCAAGCACCACGCTACCTCCTCATAGGAGACGCTTTGTATCATCGAGGCACTAATACCATTTTACACTAATGTGTTGCATTTAATAAGTTGAGAGAGTCTTAAATGACCACCATAACAGGGCATGTTGTGAACACCTCTTATGGATGGCCACTATCCAAAATATTCTCTGTGCATGATATTCTTGGCCCATTTTTTTCTGTGACTGCATCCAAGTATTTAAATTATGTGAATGTTGCAAATGATATGCCCATAAAGATAGAGCCCCTCCTACTAATTTACATCCCTTAATCATGGTTATCCCTTTCTGAAAATGGGGAATTTATTTCATCACTTGTAATCCACCATCCCAAAATGGCTACAAGTGCATAGTAGTCGTAGTCTACTACTTCACCAAATGGGTCAAAGCCATGCCCACATTAACATCATTGCTAATACAATTTCTCATTTCTTCTTTAACCATGTCATCACATGTTTTGGATTCCCAAGGAACTCATCTAGAAACATGGAAATCATTTTGAGAATGAGGTGTTCCAAGAAATACCTCAGCACCCTGGGTTTACTCATGAGTTTGCTTCCCTGTACTACCCCTAGTCCAATGGCTAGGTATAAGTTGTAAAAAAATTCCACAATACAATGTTGCAGTGTGTGGTGAACAAACATAAAGACAATTGGCACCACATCCTCTTCTTTTCATTATGGGTGTGTCATACCTCAGTCAAAAAATCTAATAGCTTTACCCCATTTCACGTAGTCTATGGGATTGAGGTCATACTCTCTATTGAGTGCAAGATCCCTACCATATGCGCAACCATTAAGCTTCTCCTAGATACCCCCAACCCCCTTGGAACAAATGCTCATCCAATTGGAATAAATTGACAAATTTCAATGAGAATACCTCGAATGTAATCAAGCTCACAAAAGGTGAACCAAAGCCTCCTTTTATTGACATAACACCCCTTGTTCATTTAATGAGTGGGATTTAGTACTTCATTACGATGCTTCTAATGAATATTTGGGACTAGGGAAATTTGAAACACTTTAGAAAGGGTCATACATTGATAAACATTTAATTTTGAAAGGTGTGTATATGTTAGCGATGCATGACAGTACACGTCTCTAAGACCGCATCAACCCAGAGCTCTACCTCAAGAAATTTCATCCATAACTATACGCTTTTCTCCACATTATGATGTTAATATGTACCATGATTTAATTTTTACTATTGCGTCATTCTTAATGTACACTAAACTTCACTGTTATCATGTGTCACAGATGCATCATCCACCAACCTACGACCATGGGTTTGTTGATGGTGCTTCTCGATGATTACAAAACCTCGCTATGAAAACTTGGGTCATTTATTCTCGTGATTAGACTATTCTCCATAGGAATGGTTTCCACATTAGGTCAACCACTAATAATCAAGATGACTAATATGTCACCATATTCCTTTTATTTAATGCCTCCCAGTTAGGTGTCCATATTTGGCATGTGTTCCTTAATTCCCAACTCATGGTAGAGAAATTGAATAAAACTTTTAATGTCCACAACCCTTGCCTTTTTCATAAATACCTGCAAGAATAATTGTTAGCATGTGGTTTTTATCATATCACATTTGTACATATACCAAGATATCAAAATCATGTTGTTGACCACATAGCTAATCAAATCCTAGACTGGTAAGTGTTACATACAAGTCATCATAGGGACACAAAAATCATAATAAACATGAAACATAGCATAATAATAAACATGCATCAAACATCAAATCATAATCATCACATCACATGACACACCATAAGAACCAAAAAAATTATATCTCATATATATAAAAAATATAGCTCATATATATCAACTGGACATCGCCAGAAAAATATGCCATCTAAAAAAGGAGGGGAGCATCCTTATAATGGGTCCTTACCCTGGTACTATACATCAACATATAAGGTTGAGGCTTATTGACCCCCCCAGTCCATCTACTTAAGGCTCACCTACCTCCCCTTATCTTAGAGAAAAAATGGGTTGCACTATGGCTACTACAACCACTACTCATCATAACACAAGATGCCACTCTTTGTCCTATATCATCATCCTCTCGATGACATCCTCATCGAGAATGACCCAATTAGCCTTTAATAAGCCTAACAATAGGTCATTCAACATCATTTATGTGTCCCTCTCCCACTCATGGGCTTCTCTTTCCCACTGCTCTACATCTCTCACACTGGCCCGTAGTCATTCAGTCACTCCTCTACGACTCCCTCCCGAGACCATCGTTGTCCTTCCTTAGCAACCCCTTCTCAAGGCCACCTGTACCCCTACTCTATGACTCCTACTAGCCTCCCTTAGGGGCTCTAACGCAGATCCAAAACTACAAGAAAAAATTCAAATATTAGTACAATATACACCATAAATGTACAAATACAAAACTACAGATATCCAAAAAGCATAAACACATTTACCTTGGGCCCCAATCGTCACCTGGGGCAACCACATATTAGGATCACCCCTAAATTCCATCTTGGCATATGATAACTCCAAGATTAACTTAGAATTGGACAAGAACTAAGATAGTCATATCTATCCAGTAGCATTGCACCTCACCTCCACCTACCCGCAGTAGAAAAGGCTCCTACTCCTTATTCCATGGCTCTCTAGGGTCTATTGGAAAAAATATTGAGAAGGGAGTGAATCAGTATTTAAAATTTCACAATAATATTTTTTCCTTTTCAAACTGCATACACTATTTTACAGATACCAAACAACATATGTCTGCGACTATAATGAATGGAACCAACGTATATATAATAAACTTGTAAAACAACTAATTCATTTTCTATTGAACATAGATCAAAGTGTGATGCATTTACTAAGTAGTAAACAGATACAGAAAAAATAGAATAAATCAACACACATAAGTTGCAAACATGAACAATAGGATTTCTTAGGTGGAAACCCAATGTGGGAAAAAACCATCACTGATGTCGTCTCAGTCTTCAATCTTCTTATTATAAAAAGTGTTTACAAGTTTTTTACTGGTACAGAATTTTTCCATTACATAGGCATCTACCTGCTGAAGGCTACAACCTTCACTCATTTTCCAACTTCTACTGGAAGGGATATCCAACCTCCTATATCTTGTACTGGCTAATATGTTTACCAATACATAGGTGCTAAAAGAAAAAATGATACCACCTTCACTCTTCCTCAAAGGAAAACATTTCATAAACTTTCAGATTGGATACTCCTGGTAATCATTAACACAATATGTAGGCCACTCTTCATCAAATTTTCATACTGGACCCATTGTTGGCTTGGTTGCACCTAACCCAGTTTCGGAAGAGTTATTTAACCAACTAAATCCCACAGCTACCAGCCCTTTCAGCAACAACCTGCAGAGCGCAGATTGAGGTCTCTCTCGAGGTAGCAGGGGAGGGTGCTAGAACCAGGTTTCTGCACCCTAGGGATGTCTAGATGTGTACTAGAGGGTTCGTGCACTAGTCTACAGCTCCGCACTACTCGGTCTTTGCACTGATCCAGAATGATTATATCTCTCTTACTAGTGTGATATTCTACTTGATCATGATTCAGAATTTTTCGACAAGGCCTTTACGAAAACATTTAATCAACATACTAATTCGCGCATTTAAAAGTAACCCAGATTTGTATACATTCATCACATTCGCATTAACCAGATTTAGAAAAGTAAACCATAAAGAAAGATACACAATAACACAAAATTATAGAAACAAACTTATCTGTATTATTCCTCTTCACCAATACATCCAGATCTACCCTGTGCACTCAGCTGCAGGGGTCCATGCACACATTTGCAGACTTTCCAAACCTTTGTGCACACACCTGCAAAACCTCTACCTACCACCCAACCCTCGACTCAGACTTATAGACACTTCTAGACTCTCTTCTTCAAAAATCCATTACACTTCATACTCCAAAAGAACTGATTTTCCCTCATAGAGCTACACTCTATTTATACCCTTCCCTGGCTTGTGATCCCTATGCGGGCCGACTCTATTTACATTAATTTTTATTATTTTTGGGTGGAATACCCTTTGACTCAATCTATTATACTTCATGCTCTGCATATTTCAAAATTTTTACAATGTTTAAATCCTACTTATTGGGATTTTTGCCCCAAAACCCTTACGCAGGACCTTTGCTACCCAATAGTCCCCCAACACAATCATCGTGACTCATGCCGAGTCACTCGTCGGCACAACCAACTGCTCTGCCCTGGCTTCGCGGTTTGCCTCCCTGTGAGTGATGGTTGGCATCTTGGTACTCCTTCCTTGTCTCCTACAATGCCTCATCTGTCTCCTTCTTCGGTGTTTCTACCACATCTTGCAACTGATGATGCTCATTCTGCTCTACTTGATTAACATATAGCACCCCCTCCAAGGATTTTAGCATGAGTGGGGGAGCTGTCTATGGGACTACCTAGTACTAGCGCAGCCATTACCAACCATCATATCCTCCCTTCACATCATCTGTTGCAGCCTGTGTTGCAATTTTGCAAGACCCTGGCTACTGTTTGCAAGATCCCAAACTTCGAGGGACATTGAAGATGACTTATTAAGTGCATATCTACATGTGGTCACCGTCTGTCCAGCCTTTCGTTGTTTTCTTGTAGTGCGTTGACCTGCCTCTGGGCGAGGTGACGGCCTCTGGACCCATTCTTCTTTAGGTTCCCTCTTTTCCAGTACATCTCCTACTGATGATGCTACAGTTGTCACCCCCATACTCCTTAGAGAGTCTTGCCTCACCATCGGCAAGATTACTACCTTCTGGCACATGTCTTGTCCATAGATAATGAACAGCTCCCTTGGCGTTTCCGAACTGTAGGCCATGGAGGGGACTCCCCTTAGTAATTTATAAGCCATGTAAAATTCAATTGCAATGATTACCACTCATTCCCACTCGTGTAACCTTCCCATGTGGAATCTGTGGTCATTCATTCCATGTCTGGCTTGTACTGTATCTCTTAATGTCCCATCACCAGCTCCATTTTGCCATGTTGTCGACATATTGTCATGAATAGTGATATCAACGGTCATCATTGCGATCAGCGCATCCGCATGAGCCTCCTTGTGCCACCGTGACCCTTATTTTTGGTCAAATGCTCATGCACCATGGTACTCGCACGTTTGTCCCCCAGCTTTCTTTATCATCTTGCGCTCTCTTTTAACTGGTTGGAGTGGTGAGACTATCTTCTCTTCAGCTAGTTAGGCAGTCTGCCTGCCCATGTAGAGCTTTAGGTGACTTCCGTTCACTCTTCCTGGAAAGGGGTCTTCATTGAGTTGAGCCAGCTAAACCACACTTCCATCCGTAACTTCTTTGATGACATAGGGTCCCAACCAGTGCATGCGAAGTTTTCCCAGGAATTTTTTGAACTTACTGTCATACAGCAAGACTATATCATTCTCCTTGAAGGTGCGCACCTTGATATGGTGATCATGCCATGCTTTCTCGTGTTGTTTCTATACCTAATGATGGAATCTAGCCAGAAACCGTTCCTCCTCCAATTCTTCTAGTTGTGCGAGACTCTTTTCTAATGCCCCACGGTCTTTCATACCTATGATTGTTGCAATCTGCAGACCAGGCATAATATATTCCATAGGCATAATGGCCTCCTGGCCATAAACTAACCGAAATGGTGTTTGGCCTGTCAGCTTCTTACATGTAGTTCTGTATGCCCATAGCACAGTAGGAATGCGCAAATCCCAGTCATTTCATCACACATTGCAAACTTTCATCAATGCAGTCTCCAGAATTTTGTTGAATGCCTCAACAGTCCCATTTCCTTGCAGATGGTAGGGCGTATTCTGTTGGTGATAGATTTGGAATTCCTCAGTGATTTCCTTAATCCTTTCATTAAAAAAATTTGTTCCACTATCACTCATGAGAATTTTTTGGCAGCCAAACCTAGTCAGTACGTTCTTGAAAAAGAATTTTGTTGTTGTCACAGTAGTGCAATCCTTAACTAGTTGTGCCTCAGCCCATCAGATCAAATATTCAGTTGCAGTGATGATATAGCACACGCTCGTCTTTCCACATGGTTCGATAGGCCCAACAAATTCAATCACCCATTTCTCAAATGGTTGTAGCATCATTTGTGGCTGAAGTGGCATGTCATCCCTTCGCGACGGCTTGCTCGTCCATTGACATACATCACAGGCCCAACAGTATGCCTTCGAATCTTGATGTAGAGTGGACCACCATAATCCGGCGAGAAGAATCTTTTGGGCTATGGCGTGGCCCGTATAATGTCTTCCAACAACCCCTCCATGTGCTTCGTCTAGGATCTATCCGTGCTCAAATTCGGGTCATATCTGTGCAATATTTCATTGTTGGCCATCTTGTAGAGGTGGCCTACAATTACGGTAAAATCTGTTGTGTGTATCACCAATTCCTTCCTTTTTTGGACAAAATACCTCTGTGGTGCAATTCCTGTAGTTAAAAAGTGGACTATATCTTCAAAGTGGCCATCTTCAATACACATGGCATATAATTGAGCGTCCAGAAGTCCCTCTTCTAGATTTGTTAGTTCCTCACTAGTCTCAATTCGGGACAGATGATCCAGACCTACATTCAGACGTCCCGGCTTTACAACAACCTCAAAATCATATTTTTTAAACAACAACAACCATCGACAAATGCACCCCCCCAACAAAGGCTTATTAACTAGGTACTTGAGCGCAAAGTGATTCGTGTACATCTTAAAATGTCCTCCGAGCAGATAGTGATGAAACTTCTGGAGTGAATATACCATCGATAATCCTTCGCGCTCAGTAGTCGAGTAATTTTTATCTGCCTTGGAAAACCTGCAACTTACGAATGGAATCGGATGGTCTAGTCCCTCCACTCCTAGTTGAATGAGTACCACTCTCAGTGCAATATAGGACTGCGATGTAGGAAAGTGTTCCCTTTGCGGACAGAGGCAACCCCTCTAAACCTAGAGTGGGTCTAGTCACAAACAAGGATAGATCAACAATAGCTTTCCTTAAACAATTAAAATTGGAGGCCTACCTCAACTGGTGGTTGATGGAGCTCCGTTGTGCTGCTCCAGTTTCTGCTTCCTTCTCCTCAATGAGTGATCAACCTGAAACAAAGCAAAGGAAATACAACAAAGCACGTAACCAGAAACAACAATGAACTATTTACTCACAAAGTTAATAACTCATGAGATATCAAGTACATTTCATACAAGACATAGGAAAACATCATTGATTGCATTAATAATGAAATAAGAGTCAGCTTACAACCAAAGTCTTGATGTCACAAGCCTTCTCAGAAGGGTCCAACTAGCATGTTCTTCAAGCATTCACTCTTTAGAGATGGATCTCCCAACATAAAAGAGCTCTCTCACTCATAAGCTTTACACAAGATTAAGGGCACTTCACAACCTTCCACAAGCTATCAACAATCCCACACTTGCCACAGCCACACCAGCTATCTAGCAAACTCACAAAGCACTAACAGTACTACTCAACTAGCCAACTATCAGGAACTAGAAATGCATATCAATGGTGAAAGTTTAAATAGGAGAAGGAGTCTCCATGAAAGGTGGAAGAGAGAGCTTATCATCAAGGAAGGTAGCACAATTGACGAAACTGCCACACCAAGGAGGGAAGGGCGAGAAAAACTAGGCCAACAACTAGGTCTGGAGTCATCTGGAAGGCCGACTGTTGGAACAAATTTGCCCAATTTGGATCATCGCAGGCACAAAACTGAGCTTCAGCGCTGACATCGCAAGTGATCAGTGTAGATAGTCAGATCATCGCCGAAGGAAACACATAGCCCCACATTGGTGCATAAAATTGGGACATCATGGGAATCAGATGTACTTCCGCGCTGGCAGCGCGAACGGCTGTTCATGAGTGCCTTTCAATGCGTTTATAAAGCCCATAGTCGCGATGAGGCAGATAACTTAGGAAAGGTTGGTTAATTGGCAGCATAGGAGAGCATTTGTCTATCATAAGCATGTTTGACTTGGACATATGACACAGTGAGAAGACCAAGAGTGAAAGCGGTGATAAATTACCGTGTAACAAATGCCCCCTAAAGTATGAAGCCCGAGAGAGTGGGAGGGATGAAATGCTTTACAAAACAACTGAGCTAGAACACCATCTGGAAGGACCTGTACGTAAGTTGAACTGATATCTCTGAAGTACATTAGTCTACGCATGGGCGTAACCATCCAAAAGACATACGAGAAAGGTCTGTGGTATGGACATAGCCACCCGGCTAATGAGACCATGATAATGACAAAGGTGTGGTCACAACCACCCATAAAGACTCAGGTATGGTCGCAGCCACCCATCAATGAGTCATGTAATCATGAACCAATCCACACAGCCCGAACATGTGTGATCTTAGTTCAGGGTCTTGAACCCAACCAATCATAGTACAAATTCTAACATGCAAATAGATGTGCTGAGGTCGAGCATGATAGAAAGTCACTTGATTACCAGTCAATGATGGAAACCATTAACAAGCATGAGAGAAACCACCTATAATGCCAATGGTTCTGAAGGGACTAGCTAGCACAATCCATAGAGTGTGAAAAAGGAGTTGAAGTTGAACACTCGTGGAATCACCCAATTGACGACCAATGATGAAAGCCAACCGTCAGGTGCGAAGAACTTGCCATTGAGGCATGCAAGCTCTAAGGTACCAAAGGGATCTCTGGATCAATCTCCTGGATAATGAGTTGATGTCAACAGGAGACGATCTATCGCGAGAGGGCCATAATGTTTCCCTCATCAATGACACGAGACAAGGAACAAGTGGTAGATGGTGAAACAGAGTATCAGAGAAAAAGGCAAGGATGTAAACTGCAGAAGGATTATACTCTTGAACATGTCAGCGACATGACTCCAGATGGTGGAAGCATTCAGGTACCAAAGGATCAAAGGCTTGATGGAGATAGCATGGATCAAATGGAATGAGGCTAAATGACAACCCAAACCTGCAGAAGGCCAAATGACGACGTATGGATGTCCCAACCCGACAAGAAGCAGAAGTGTCAATGTTCAAGAGTGACTAGCTGCCATAGACAATCAACGATGTTTTCCAAATTTTCCCCCACCATTACTAGCAAGTACCCCAATTATTTTTGGAAACAAGCTTGAAGGGGATAACATATGCTTGTGATATAAGTTCAACCCTCGGTAGAATCCAACCTAGTAATAGTTTAACAAGCTCTAGGAAGGAGAAACTCAAGTCTCGTCATGGTGACGAGTCCAATGTCATCAGGGTTTAACAAGTTTGATAGAGGCAAAACTCTGAGTCTTTTTCATTTTTAGGGAGTTTAAAAAGACACGAAAAAGAAAAACTCCAGGGGGGTCCTTTTTCATAAAGTTGTGTCTCTCGAGCCCGAAAAAGTATAAAACGATACTCGAAAGAACCGCTTGACCATTATGATCAAGGAGTACTTTCGTGATTAGTGATCTTGACCTGAAAAGGTAGAAAAGATTTTGAAACCAAATCATTTCTTAACCAATAATGAGCTTGAAACGACAAAATCCCGACAATCTTTTCTCGTTTACACGGTTGGAAAAGAGATTAAAGCAGACCGCTTGTCATTTCATTTAACGAGTCGAAAGGAAAAACTCGGCAATCTTTTCGTCTTTAAACAGTTGGAAAAGAGGTGAAAATAGACCTCCATTTTTATTCTCTTTAACGAGTCAAAAAGGAAAAATACTCAGAAATCTTTTCATTTTTTACAAGTCAAAAAAGAGCTTAAAGGAGACTCGTCCTAGAGGAATGAGTGGTATGAAGGGTAGCAACTGGTTCCAGAAATGGTGGAACTACTCAAAACATGTAATGGTTAAGAGCCTGGCTAATAATACCACTCATCGCTGCAGTTCCTCAGGAAAGGAAAAACAACCAAGTGAAAGCATATGATCGGCCAAAGAGATGGTGACAATGGAATGAAACGACCAAGGCTCATATAGTAGAATTTAGCGAATAAACGGAAATCACGAGATGTAAATCAGGTATGGGTTCATTTTTACACAAGCTTGAACCATGGAGAACTCTGCTTGGATTCAGTTTCATGTTTACACAAGCTTGAAATGAAAAACTATGCTTGTTATAAGTTCGCATGCCCCTAGCATAATGATGCAAATCGAGGTACATGCCCCCCAAGCTTCATTACATGCAACGCGGTGGATGGAATGAAGGTTCAATTTCGAGATCGTGGAAAGACTCGACTTGGATTTTACAAGATCTTAGTCAAAGACTCGATTTGGAGAGTTGTTTCATTTTTTAATGAGGTTGACACGGTAAAATAACTATACTTATAACCCTTGTTTCATTTTTTAACGAGGTTGACACAGGAACAAACTATCCTCGGGACCCCTGTTTTCATTTTCTAATGAGGTTGACATAGGAAATGAAACATCCTTAGGACACCTAGTTTCATTTTTTAATGAGGTTGAGACAGGAACAAACTATCCTCGTACACCTTGTTTCATTTTTTAACAAGGTCGACACAAGATCAGAACTATCCTCGGAACTCCTCGTTTCATTTTTTAACAGGGTTGACACAAGATTAGAACTATCCTCGACACTCCTGTTCATGGGCCATATGAGAACATGGCTCCCAAGAGGTCTTCGTGAGATGGAAGAAATGCACTCTGGGAGGAAAACATGTCATAATGCACCAATGATAGATCAGGTTCCAATGCCCCCAGTACATGATGTACGAGACCATCTGCATGATCATCAGTAGAGCCGGAGACGAAACGGTTAGCCACATAATTAACCTGTGGCAAGGGAGGTACTGCTTGTGAGCAAGAACTGATAGGGGATTACGGTAGCACAGGAGGCATTGGGTGACTAAAGAACGACAATTGATCTATGGTCACGATTCTTCCATCACGTGGAAAACAAACCACACGAAAAAGTGAAGAGACAAGGGCCCCCATGCCATAAACATAGTCACGACCAAGGAGAAGACTGAAATCTAAAGCACCTTGGACAATCAGTACAGAATCTGACGAGACGAGAAGAACATGAGCATTAGAATCATGATGCTCCTCTGGAATAGGGTGATCAACAGGCGGTGAACCCGAGTCGACACTCTCTCCGACCAATGGTTGGTCTTGAATAGGCTTAGCACAGCTAGGTTCAGAAAGAGGAGGATGGACGAGAGAAGAATCTAAGTCAATCTCTTTGTTTATGGGGAGAGGGTTTGAAGAGAGCCTCTGATAACCAACAGGGAGTTGGGGTGAAGAAGCTGTAAGACTTTCCAAATCGGCTGAAGCTTTATCCATGAGCGGACAAAGGTGAAGGGGATTGTTCGGTCCCTATAATACTAGTGATTACCCCATTACTATGGTAGTTGTACCCCTTATTAATATTGTTGTGCCCCTATTGCATCCATATTGTTATTACTGTGCCCCATAGAATCCCTCTATTTTTATTTTTGTGGCTTTATATTATTATTATTAGGTCGGCTGGGTTATATTGTGACTCCTTAGACTCCTATATATAGAAAGGAGGTTTTGTCATTTGTATCATCCAAGAATTGTTCATTTATGTAATTTAAAGGAGGTTTCCCCCTCGAAGAGGCTGAATTCTAAGGCGTTGATCTATCTTTTCTATCTTTTCTTGAGCTGGTTTCATAACATTTGGTATCAGAGCTTTGGATTCTAGGGTTTCGCTGCTCCAAATAGGTCATCGTGGCATTTTCACTATACTTTTTTCCTGCGATGTTTCAGAAGTAAAAAAAAAAAACCATTTGATAAGACATCGCGCTAAATCTCGGGTCCGAATTTCTGAGCTTTTTGCGCTATATTTTTGGAGATATGATCTGAGGAAGTTGGTCCTTTTGTAAAATCCTGAATTACATTCAAAACAAGTGACTTGGGGAAAATCGTCATAACTTTCTCTCTGAGCATCAGATTGAAATTTCATAAAAAGGTACAGAAAGAGGACCGACTGTAGTTTCTTTTATATATTTTTCAGAGGCAAACGTCAAAATAGTGACATGTGGCACTTCATACAAGTTCGCTCTTCTGAAAAGGTCTATAATCAGGTCACTGTGGGAGATTTGGCATAGCTCTTCATTGGAGAATCCAATTGGGGTCAGACTGGTGGCATTCGAAAGAGGACATAGAGGGCTACCACAGGTCGCAATTTTAGAACTAGATGTTCTGAAAGTACAGAGATACATTAGAGGCAATATCGAGCTCCTACAAAGAAAAAAATGGTGTGTAGATTTTTTTAAATTTTTGCTTAAGATTGGTTTGAAAATTTATTTTGAAGGAATTCAAAGGGCTAGTAGAGCATTATTATCGGTAACTGATGCCCCGAGGAAAGAAATGCAAACACTTAGTAAGGAACCTGAAAGCTCTAGCATGACTCATGAAGAAGAGGAAGAAATGCTACATGATATATCAAAATTACAAGAACAAGTGCAACAAATGTCACGCTCACAAAAGTGAACAGAAGCTAAGATAAATGGTGTGGAAGTTAAGATGAATTGTATGGAAGCTAAGATGGACAATTTGAAGACAGATTTGAACACATATTTGAAGACAGGCATGGCATATTTGAAGACAAATTTGACAATTTTTCTACAAGAAATACTTACTAATGATGAAAAGGTACTAAAGGAAACTCGTGATGCGAACAAAAGAAATGTTAATCATGATATCATAGACTCTAATGTGGGATCGAAGAACAATCATATTCCAAAAATCGATATGAGAAAGTTTGATGGCAAGGATCTCACAACATGGATATTACAGATGTAGCAATTTTTTGATCTCAATAATGTGCAAAACACACAAAAGGTATGTATTGAAACTTTATATTTGGAACCAAATCAGTTTGTATGGTATCAATGGCTTTGCTCTCGTAAACAATTTATCACTTGGGAAATGTTTACTAAAGAATTGGTAGCACATTATGAGGATACAAAAAGCAACACTTTTTTTAGCCAATTGATAAGTCTCAAACAAAAGGGTTCAATAATGGAGCACATTGAGGAGTTCCAAAAATTGAACATAAGGGTAAAAGATATTCCAGAGGAGCATAGGATTGATGTGTTCATAGGGTCTTTAAAGGATAATATCCAACATGATGTTCGCCTTTGGGAACCTGATTCATTAGAGAAGGCATTCAGGTTACCAAGAAAAATGGAAAGCAAAATTATGGCAACCAGGAAGCATACCACTCACAACTATAAAGACGGAAGTGTTGTTGCCCCTAGTCTTCCACAACCTATAAGGTTGACACCACAACAATTGGAAGAAAAAAGAGCAAAAGGCTTTGTTACAGTTGTGATAGAAAATACACTAAAGGTCATAAGTGTGCTCAGAAGAAATTATTCTACATAGATTGGGAAGAGGAAGAAGAAAAGGAGCAAGAAAGGTCAAAAGAAGAGGATATACTCCAGGAACAAAGCCTAGATGAAGAACAAATAAATCCGACCATATCTTGTAATGCATTGGCGGGAATTACACTCCTCAAACCATCAAGATAGAAGGACAAATCAAGAAGAAAAAGGTAATAGTTTTGATTGATTCAGGAAGCACCCACAATTTTATTCATTGTAAGGTAGCCAAAAGAATTGAATGGCTTCCTATATCTAGCACCAGAGTGTCAAGTGATGATTGCAAATGGAGGAACAATAAATTTCTCTGGAAAGTGGCATAATATCAAGCTATCCATGGGAGAATATGTATTGACTAGCCCAATGCTTTCCATTCCAATGGTAGGTGCTGATGTTGTACTAGGAGTCCAATGGCTACAATCCTGGGGTACAATAGCTTTTAATTTTCAAGAACTTTTCATCAAATTTTCTATGGAAGGAAAGGAAGTTGAATTAAGGGGTATTGCAGGGAAACCAGGAAAGATAATTAGCTCTAATGGTATGACAAAGCTTCTAAAAAAGGAACAAAGAGGTGTAGTTGCACAATTATGTTTGCTAGATGTTTCCACATCGGAATCATCTATTTCTCCAGATCTCGAAAAAGTCCTGGATAATCATTCCAAGGTATTTGAGACTCCTAAAGATCTCCCACCTGTATGTGATCATGATCATGCTATTCATCTAATTCCAGGAAGTGTTCCTCCAAACATCAGGCTGTACAGATATCCCTATGTCCAAAAGAGTGAAATTGAACGTATGGTTGCAGAAATGCTAGAGGTTGGTATAATTCAACTGGGTCAAAGTTCTTTCTCTACTCCAGTAGTATTGGTGCACAAGAAGGATGGATCATGGCGCATGTGTCTAGATTATAGGGAGCTCAACAAGCTCACTATTAAAGACAAGTTTCCCATTCCTGTCATTGATAAATTACTGGATGAATTGCATGGATCAATGTTATGAAACCAGCTCAAGAAAAGATAGAAAAGATAGATCAACGCCTTAGAATTCAGCCTCTTCGAGGGGGCAACCTCCTTTACATTACATAAATGAACAATTCTTGGATGATACAAATGACAAAACCTCCTTTCTATATATAGGAGTCTAAGGAGCCACAATATAATCCA
>APFE030485389.1:320787-335177 GCA_000404065.3 Pinus taeda
TAAATATTTACATAAGAAATAAAGAAAATTAAGGAAAAAAATATTTTCACTTACTTTTATTTTAAAAGTCTTAGTTTAACTAGTTTGTTTTATTGCTTTGAAAATCATTATGAAATTTTGGCTAGTAGAGATTTTTGCAAATCCATGTTATAGTTGTCAAACTTCAAGATTTTGGGTGCCCTAGAGATGTTGTTGAATCCATTTCCCCATAAAAAAACATGATTCAAACACTACTATTGCCAATTTTCTTGAATTATTTTTGACCAAAATTCCTCGCCCTAAATAGCCTTCTTCATTTTAGAATCCCAAAATTGATATAAAGAAGAAATACTTAAAATACTAACCAATGTTGTTTACTTTCTTTCATTTTTTATTTTGAAATGTCTTCTTCATTTTAGAATCCCAAAATTGCTATAAAAAAGAAATACTTAAATTACTAAAAAGTGTTGTTTGCTCTATTTCATTTTATATTTTGAGGTGATTGGAAAATAAAAATTAACTACCAATATTGTTAATTTTCTTTACTTTAAAAAGAATTATAATAAATTTTTGTTTTCTATAGTAAATTTTGTTTTTTTTAATTATTAATGAAATTGCTTATTAAAAAAATATATTACAAAATTTTTAAATCATTTATTAATTATTTATTTGTTATAGAAAAATATAAATATAATGATTAAATAATTATTTATTTTTTAATTAAATTATATTTTTTAATATATAAATCAATTAAATAGAAAATTATATTTTTAAATATATAAATCAATTTAGTATCCTTTACAACAAAGAGAGACTTTCAAAAATGTCAGAAATCAAAATTATTAAAAAAATATTACCAAATTTATAAAAAATAAGATTAAGGTAATAAAAAATGGCCCAAACGTAGAATAACTTAAACCATCCCAAATAATAAATGCATTTCTTTTGATAAACTAAATATAATATATATATATATATATATATATAATATATATATATAACGATCCATTTAAATTTCGTGAAGAATTTAAGATTAACTATTTAAAACAAACGGTAGTGTTCATACAAATCTCTTTTGGAAATGCTTGGTTTTTAAGAAATATCTTTTTCTGATTTTTTTTTTGGGTTAAAAATTTGTTTTAATAATTGTTTAACTAATGCTTGAAATTACTATTATTGTTTTTTATCTTTTATTTCCCCGAAATTTTATTTTTTAGAAGTTTAATTAGAAAGTCACAAGGTTATTTCGCTTATATCCAAATCTAGAATCAAATTTAAGACGATTGTAAATTTTGACTCCTCTCTTATTGATTAAAACCTAAGTAATATGTTGAATGAAACCCTAAGAGTTGACGGCCAGTAAGCCAAGTAAATGGAAAAACGGCTAGTTACTCTATTTTGCTCAAACAGCTAAATAACCTAAGTAAAGGGAAAACGGCTAATTAATTAAGTCTATGAGAAAAATCTCTTCCATTTTTTCCCATACTACTCAGGGTTGTTTGACTAGCAACTTAAAGTTTTTTATGGAGGTAAAGAATTTAACCTGGTATCTTTTTCTGATTAACTTGGCCGAAAATCAATTTAATCAGAGAGACAACAAGCTGGCTTACTGATATGCAAATCTATAACCAAATTTAAAAAGCTTATAAATTTTGACTTCCATTCACACGAAACACAAGAAGAATGTGGAACGCCATTATAAGATTTGACCCGCCATCTAAAGGAAAACAGCTGGTTAGTGCATTTTGCTCAAACATTTAAATAAGTTAACTAAAAGAAAACACGGCTAGTTGGTGCATTTTTCCCAGGCAGCTAACTTGGGTAGCAAATGGGAAAATGGCTCGTTAAATACGACAATGAATAAAATCTTTTCTATTTTGCCACTACTACTCATAGTTGTTTGACTAGCAACTTCAAATTTTCGATGGAGAAAAGAATTCACTGTCGGTGTCGTGTTGTTTGATAGATATACCGGGCGCAGTGTTAAATAGTTGATTTGGAAGAGACATTGGCATTGTTTAAGGTTCATCACTGGTGGGACACTGATAGTGATTTGATTTTTCATCTTCTTATTGGTATAGTCGTGTGTTGTCTACTATAATAGAACATACATAGAGAGGGAAAGTCCAGAATGAAGTTTATAAGTCTTAACATTGTTATATTTCTAGTAATACTGTTTTTGCAGCATCCATGGAAAAGTTATGCAGCTGGGATCAATGGGAGAGCTTGCCACAGTGCTATTTACAGTTTTGGAGATTCCCTGGCCGATACAGGGAATTTGTTAGCAGCGGCTGCTAATAATGCTGTTGGTAATCTGCCTTATGGCGAAACCTATTTCGGCAAAGCAACAGGGCGCTTCTCGGATGGACGACTGGTCGTTGACTATATCGGTATGCAGCTCAACCCCTTCGAAAATAAAGAGAGTGCCTTTTAGAGCTATTCGTGACTGCTTACGGGTTTAGCTTCTTTCGTTTTAATCTTGTAAATTTTGTTTGCCAGCACAAGCTTCCGGTCTGCCGTTCTTACAGCCGTATCTGCACATTAAAAACGGTTCAGACTCCGCCGGCACTGGAGTTAACTTCGCAGTAGCTGGAGCCACAGCGTTGAACCCTAATTTCTTCCAGACGAAGAAAATAGGGCCGCTTATGACTCCGTTTTCACTGGACACTCAGATTCAGTGGTTTCTATTGCAAAGACAAAAGTTATGCACGACCTTCCGAGGAGGTGCTGCTGATTCATTCCCGAATATCCCTATTTCTCCAAACCAAATAATTTTCTTCGATTTTTTGTTTTATGACTTAATAATCTCATTTGTTTATTGTTTATTAAGTTCTGACTACTTCGATATCAACTCAACCAGTGGATTGAGAATAATTGCTTCTTTCCTCTGCTCTCAAGAAATGAATAAATTTTGTAATGTAGACTGTAAGGAGCATTTTGCAAATGCACTGTTTCTAATGGGCGAGATCGGCGGAAATGACTACAACTATCCCTTCTTTCAGCGTCGGCAAATGGAAGAAGTGGATACCTTTGTCCCTTCAGTCGTGGATAAGATTGTAACTGCGCTCAAGGTGAGTATGGGTATTGGTCATTTCATTTCCTTTTGTATTTTATTCGACAAGTAGCGTTAGGTTACATACATTTCTGTAGATAAATTAGCTAATGAAGGGTGTTTTGTTCTACAACTATGTGATTTGAAAACCAGAAATCAAATTATCTACCTATTATAATGGGAGTTTTGTTATGTATTAAAAGGAAAGTTAATAAACTTATTATGATGGGAGTTTTGTTACGTATTAAAAAGGCAACGTAAAAAAAAGATGAAGATGATCATGTACATGAATAGAATAGAAGTAATCATGCGTACAAATAACAACAGAATCTTAGCTATTACGAACGACTCAAGTTTTGAGGAAAAAATCCAGTTTCATTGACAATTGGCCAAAACCCTGACCTAGGGAAGCCCCCTTAACTCTTTAGCCTCTTAAAAGTCAAGCTTTGAGAAAAAAATCTAGTTTAATGGAATTCCGTTGATAATTGGCCAAAAGCCTAACCAAGCTGGTAGGGATGCCCCCTTAACTCTTTAGCCTCTTAAAACTCAAGTTTTGAGAAAGAATTCATGTCTAATGGAATTCCATTGATAATTGGCCAAAACCCTAACCAGGTTTGTAGGGAAGCCTTCCTAATTCTTTAGCCTCTTAAACTGGTTGGAGCCCGGCTCAACCTTGCCCTCTCACACTGACCAGGGAGACCTTGATCAATCTTGGCACCTTTGCCTCTGGCACACTTATAATGAAGAAAAATAACCCTATTTTAAACGATTTTTTCTATCCAAATACAACAAACATAAAACCACATGCCAAACCCATATGCTCAAACGTCAAGGTTAATACTAGCAAGTTTGTTACAGCGCATTACTCATTACTCATTATATTGTTACTTTGTCACAGGCATTGATTATGGTCGGCGGAGCAAAGAAGATTCTAGTGCAAAACAACTTGCCCATTGGCTGCTCGCCTTCATATTTAACACTATACTCTTCAACTTCATCTCAATATGGAGAACCGCTTGACAAAATGGGCTGCATGCCGAGGTTTAACAGTTTCGCGCAAAAAGGGAATGATCTTCTCCGACGGCGAGTGGCACAATTGCAAGTAGAACATCCACAAGTTAAAATTGTCTTTGCAGACTATTACGGAGCGGCCCTCAGAGTTTTAGAGTCTCCCCAGTCTTTCGGTAAGAGGAAGCAACGTAATTTGCAGGATTCATCAGTTTTGACGTTAATGAATTTTGATATTCTTTATTTTCCGATAAATTAATTTTGATATTGTTTGCTTTGAATTTAGATAAACAGAGATTAATTAATTCATTTTCATGATATTTCCTTCACTCATTGTTGTTATATTGATTGGAACACATAATTGCAGGGTTGCAGAAAAATGTGTTGCTGACCTGTTGTGGAACGGGTGGTCGATATAATTTCAACTCGAGTTTAACATGTGGTACAGGAAAAGCAATTGCGTGTGCCAATCCTCGACAATATTTCAACTGGGATGGTTTTCATTTGACTGACATGGCTTATGGACAGATAGCGAAATTGTTTCTGGACGGGACATTCACAACGCCCCATCTTGACATTCTCTGCGCGACCCCAACTCCAACGCCATCGTCCACAGTAACTGCAAACACCACCATGAACAGACCAATGGGACCATAAACTCTTCCACTCTCAATGGGACAATACGTAATAATATACTACGGTTTGCTGAACATCATTCTCATTAAAGTGGGTTCGTGTTAAATGTCATTATCGCTTTGTGGCGTAGTTTTTCTGCTAGCACCATTGTCATTTTCTGTTTGTTCATGCGCAATGTCAAGTAACGGAGACAAGAAGCAGGGAAATCATAAATTGAGATTCGAAGGAACGGTTTTGAATGTTTAAACGATTGCAATTAGCTTTTATTTGTTGTTCATATCTCCGATTCAATGCGCTTTCACTGATCCCCACCCCATAAAATTGGAAGTACCCATATGAAATATTCTAAATCTTTTTTTACTAAATTATGTGTCTTCACGATGCTTCCATAGCTCTTCCAAAGTTTTCAAACCGAAACGATCAAGAATTAAAAAATTTAAACTTTATTGTTAAGATGGATTGAGCTATTAATTAATTTTTTTTTTTTTTAATAAGTCCAGATTCAAAAAAATTATAATTCAAAAAATAATTAAATTAATAATAATAGAATTCTTTTTAGAAATATGTTTGAGGAAGGTTATGTTGTTATTGATTATTTTTACATATTATATTTTTTTATTTAAATTTTCCTTTAAAAATATTATTTCTTAAAGAATTGTTATTATTATTTTTCTTAATATTATAATTTCATCTAAATTTGTAATTATATATGGATGTATTAAATGCTTTAGGTTATTTTTTGTTGAAGAACCTAGAGCAAAATAGTGTATTGTGGTTGTTCTTTACTTGATAATAATTTGTAGAGTCTTTTTACTTTTCTTGTTGGCTTATACTTCTTCTTCTTATTATTAGTGTATATGTGTACTTCATCAATCTCCTACCAAACAAAAAAACAAGAACACAAGATGTGCATATCTGTGTACTTCATCAATCCGCAACCAAAACATAAAAACAAGAACACAATATGTTGGTAGAGAAAAACAAGAACACAAGATGTTGCTCTCTGCCAGGGCCAAAACGTCTCTACTCTTGAGAGGAAAACCCTTTAGTGAAATTCTCTTATTGAAGCTTTTATTGATCAATGCCAAACCCTATACCCCTGACTAAGAGATCCTCCAACCACAAGTCAAGTCTCCACTCCTTTTTACACCATATACCTCGGCACTTCTTTTGGCACTTTCTTTCCTAAAACTTTGTCCTCCTAGCTTTACCACTTCATTCTTCTTTCAACCTTTTAGTCAACCTTGTTGCACTTGCTTGCCTTTAATGAGAACCATTCCATATCATGATTCCTTTCACCTTCTTAACCAAATGAGCTTATTCCCCAAAGTATAGGTGCAGATTAGAGGTCACTGTCCAACAGCACTAAATTCTTGAGTGGTTGTTTATTTGTTGTTGCAGTTTCATTCACTCTTTGCTTGAGTCCCCTTCCTCTTCGCTGGATTGGGAGACCTTATAAACCTTGTTTCCTAGCCCAAAACATAGAGATATGTCACTAAAGTTTTCCTGCTATAATGGTTGTAGGCATACCATTATTTTCTCGCATGTATGGTTGTGATAACGCTAGAAAACAGTCCCTTCACCATAGCTTCTTTTCCATCTTCCTTCACTTCCCTAGAAGTCCTCTTTCTTTTCCTTTTCTTAGTCCCTTTTCTGCGTTGATTTCAGAGTGAAGTAGTAAGTTTTGATTGGAGTGGATAACCTCTATAAATAGAGGATTGTCCCTCCATTTAAGCTGACTTGTAGGTCAACTTTTCTGGTTGCTTGTAGGCTGACTTTGAGGGTTTCTGTAGGCTAGTTTATCGAGCAGATTTCACACATGGTGGTGTAGCATGCTTGAAGAAGCTTCTTTAAAGGTGTCATTACATAGGATTAGACTTGACATTGCTCTGAGGTTTCCATTTGACTTTAATATATATTTATACATAGTGTAACATGCCCTTAAGGCCTTCAATATTTTTTCTTGACTATTTGGCTCACCTATAACATTTTGACATGTGCTAAACCTACTTAAATGAGCAAGAAAAAATATCCATCAACATTGTCATAGTGCAAGACCTTGACTAGCAACTCCATCTCTTTACAATACCATGAGCTACAATGTTGGTGAGATCAATGAGTTATAGACACCTTCATCATTGTCTCTCAAGGTACATACCCACCTAGGTGTTTTCTGAGTGTGACCTTCTAGGACTATTCTTATCCTGGGTTCCTAGCCCTCAAAGAATATTAGTCCTCTTGACTACTCTCATCTTGAATTCCCTACACATCCTCAAAGAGTATCAGATGCTAGATGATTACCTAATCCTTCCATTCTTTCTTCCCAAGTGAAGACAAGAATGTTGTGTCTATCTTGTGTCTACATTTCCATTCATAGCCCTCATCTAGACTTAAAGTTGTTAGTGCTGGTCTAGTGCATGACCCATGAAATGAAAAGCATAATTGTTACTCCTTTGTAATAAGGGGTGATTCAAAACTCCCTCTTGATTAGGGACTTGTAAGAGCTCCCTCTTAACTAGGGACTCTTTCCTTCGTCAACAACTTATTTCTCATGGGTCCTTTAGCTGCTTGATCCATTTCCTCTCTTGATGTCAGGAAGTCTCTGTTTGAACTTCTTCTATGTAGGGCCCCATCCATCGATCACTTTCCTTCTTGCTTTGTCATGTCATTTCTTCGTGGGAAGTGACTATCATTTTTTTTTTGTCATCTTGGCTACTCCTTTGTTATCTTGTCCATTCTTTAGAATACTCTTCTCATGGATGCTTCATTGTACTTTCTTGATGACTTGTTTTGACCTAGTAGCCCATCATGACTTCATCCTAATATTGCTTCAATGTTGCCTTTTCTTTTGTTGGATGGCTTCTTCATCACGACATCTTTGTAGAGTAGAATCAGTGTCAAGGGTCTTGCCTTCTTTGAGGAGATATCTTTCAAGGCATTTTGTTAGATAGTGATTATTGGTGATCATGGTGTTGTTCACATGCTTCATCTCTTTCTTCATTTGCTTCTTTTTAGATAGATAGGTCAACCATCTAATTTTTCTTGTGACAACATTCCTTCATTGCTTTCTTTATGGACTTGTCAACATTTCTTCTTGCTTCTTAGTCAACAATCTTATGCTCCTTATGTGAGCATATTCTTTTGTTGACCTTGGTTTCATTGTGGTACATGCCTTCGAGCATGTCCTTGGTTAAAGAGATTATTTAATACTTGATTTTGTTGTAGAACTATACCTCATCTTGATTCTCCTTTGATCATCCTTTGTTGTGTTCCTTCTTGCTTCATCTTGGCTTGCCTGCATATCATTCTTTTCTTGAAACCCATGAATGAGATTCCCAATGAGACATATTCTTTTGTCCATGAACCTTCTTTTGAAGATAGGATCTTAATGATCCTTACCTAGAAAATGTTTCCTTTATTTTTATGATGTAGGTCTTCTAATATTCTTATCATGATCAATTTTCTTTCATCATGTATAAGGTCCTATACTAGGTATGATTCTTCTACATAAATTTCTTGAGCTACATCTTCCATGCTCCTATATTCTAGAAGATATTTCTACTTATGCATTTATGCTTTTATCCTTAATGCTACATCTACATAAGAATTTAGAACTCTATGTACATCATGTTGTTAGATTCTAAAGGATGTTTCTATTCATGTAATTTTAGTTTATTCCTACATTCTCCTATTCTACTCAAAACTTTGAACAAAGTATAGAAGTAAAGAGTTTGGCCTAGTCAAAGTAGAGGTTAAGGGAATGTTCCTTCTTTTGTTTCTTTCATTCTTCTTTCATATGTTGAGTTATGTGAGATTTTTCCCTCTTTCTTTTATTTTTTTTTTCCTTTTTAAGCTTACGAAAAATCCTTTTCTAGTGTCCATATTCTTGGCATCCAAAGCATTAGATTTTGCACATATTTTTTGTTTGTTATTCATGGACTAAACTTGCCAAATTTAGCCATTCTTTTGGCCATGGTAGAAAATTCTTGCTCCTTTGAGCCCTCATCTTCTTTTTCCTTAAGTCTTGCTTCCTTTGTTCTGCATAAAGACCACATTTTACTGAGAGTGGTTGCTTCCTTCTTGGCATATATGCTACATGTGGAGCTTCCCCACTTCCCCAAGCTCCGGAATTTGATCTCTCATTTCAGATATTTTCATGATGCAGGGAGCTACTCCTTATTTTGTTATCTTCATATTGTATAATTCATTCCCCAAAGATATTACTTATGTTATTTTGCATACTGAGAATAGCTCTACTAGCTTATCATAAATTTCTTTTGATGTCTCAAAATTCAAGAGATAAGGAATGAGAGAGTATTTGATTGATTATATTAGAATCCTTTAAGCTCTTGTCTCATTCTTATTGTACTTGGCTAAGGCTTGAGTTTGTTCCCTAGCAGGGATAGAGATGTTCCCTTTGAGATGCTCTGGGAGTTCATTCTCCTTGAGTAGTATACCAGTCCTCTTCTTCCATGCAAGAAAGTTATTGATACCTATAAATTTATTTCTTTCCTTGCAAAAATACATTGATGTATATTTAGAACGGAACATGTACTTAATTCAAATATTTTGGGATGTAATGGATTTGCTTCCTCCTTGAAGGCTTGATGGCTTGTCTTCTTTAGATTTTAATGTTCTTCAAGTTGCATTCCCCAGGTGGCCTTGTTTGGTGATGATGTTTGCTTGAAGACTTGTAGCTTGATATAGGTCTTGCTTCAATATGCCCTTCTTTGTAGGTGCTTTTATGTAAGGCTCTTCTTCTAGCTTTGTAGACCTCCTTGATGATTGATGGATTGTATACCATTCTTTACCTTGAAGTGATTGAAAATTCTAGGGTTGATGCTCTAACTTTGTAGATTCTTCGCCTTGAAGGGTCTTCTTGAGTTTCTGATTCCTTGACGTGTAACCTTAGATCTGAAACCATCTTGAAGAATATAGGGCAAAGTAGTGTACTATGATTATTCATTACTTGATAAAAAATTGGGGAGTCTTTTAACTTTACTTGTTAGCTTATACTTCTTCTTCTTCTTATTAGTGCATATGTGTGTACTTCATCAAAATGATTCCAAAACATAAAACCAAGAACACAAGATGTTGGCTCTCTGTGAGGGCCAAAACCTCTTTTCTATTGAGAGGAAAACACTTTAGTTAATTTCTCTTATTGAGACTTTTATTAATTAATTCCAAAACCTATACCCTTGACTAAGAGATCCTCCAAACACAAGTCAAGTCTCGACTTCTTTTTGCAACATATACCTCGACACTTCTTCCGACACTTTATTTCGAGGCACTTTGTCCTCCTATTTTTGGCACTTTTTTCTTCTTTCAACTTGTTAGTAAAACGTGTTGAGCTTGCTCTAGGGGATGGGCCTTTTGATGAGAACCCTTACTTATGATTATTCCTGTCACCTTCTTAACCAAATGAGCTTATACTCCAAAATATATGTGCGCACTGGATGTGACAACCCTAATTTCTCACATCTGTGATTGTTTATTAAATTTTATAGCCTCTTTCCTTCTTTGCTCGAATTCATTGCCCAAAACATAGAGATATGTCATTGAATTTTTCTTGTTGTAATTGTCGCAGGCAAAACCTTCTTTTCTCACGCGTTTAGGTGTGATAACCCTAGAAAGCAATCCCTTCACCTTGACTTCTTTTCCCTTTTCCTTCACTTCCCTAGAAGGCCTCTTCCTTGTCATTTTCAGAGTCCCTTTCCTATGTTTATTTAAGAGTGAAGTAGTACATTTTAATTGTATTGGAAAGCATCTGTAAATAGAGGACTATCCCTCCATTTAGGTTGACTTGTAGGTTAACTTGTGTGGATGCTTGTAGGCTGACTTTCAGAGCTTTTTGTAGGATGGTTTGTTGAGAAGACTTCACACATTTTCCATGGTGGTGGAGCATTCTTGAAGGATCTTGTTTGAAGGTTTCATTACATAGGATTAGACTTGAATTTTCTTGGAGGTTTCTCTTTCACTTGAATATATATTTATACATAGTGTAACATGCCCTTAAGGCCTTCAATATTTTCTATTGACTATTTGGCTCACCTGTATCACTTTGAAATGTGTTAGACCTACTTCAATTAGTAAGAAATGCATTGACATATATTATAAAATTAATATTTATTTTCTTGAATAAGTACAAATATCAAAAGTACATCTATGAAGAGCGAACCTATTTACACTTATTTCATTTTTTTATAGGAATATCAGATTAGAGGAAAAAGTGCACTCTTCATAATAGTTCATCATAAAAATATGTTTCTAAAAAATTAAATTAAAGAATATAATATATATATAATATATATATATATATATCCTAAAAAATTAGCCATATTGGCTAGAAAGTGAACAAGATAGTCATAGTGCAACATAAACCTCATTATAGAAAATTCTAAGCTAAGGGATTAATGTCGATAGTAGCAACCAAAATAATGTCTTGAGTGTTGCTATTTTTCTTGCTTTTCTAGAGAAGAATGCTAACCCACTTTTCGATGGAGGCTTAGCATTGATCCATGTCCCTCGAGTGATGGTGAAGGTGCTCCATAGAGGGTAAGATGTCAACTCAATGCTCAAATCCATCTATGAAAATTATACATATGGGAACTTCAAATGCCAATCAATATCAGTGGTGCACATGTTCTTATTCAAATGGTGTCATGTAGCCGGAACATTTGGCAACAAGTGAGCAAGATCCGCTAGAACATCTATATCTAGAAGCTACTGTTGTTGGGATACCCCTTCTTGTTCCATATGAGAAAAATCCTTGTAGATGGGCCTTCAGTGAGATATTGAAACCTAGATACTGATTCCTAAATTTTATGATGTGCACATATGTGATTTTGAGAGGGTTTCTCTCATAATAACAAACCCCCAACTCGATGTGTTGTCATTGATGGAGCATATAAGAAGATCAAACTAGGATAAAAAACTAGATAATTGAGAATTTAAGAGGATAAGTGGTGGATTTAGGGGCGTATGTCATGTATTGAGAGGAAGGATGACAACAATTTAAGTGAAACTAGAAGTTAGTGATAGGGAAATTCATCAACTTGTTGTAGCAATACCTCCATGACCTGTTAGTGGATGTGGGAAAATGACGAGATTAACAAGGAGGATGAAAATATGAGACAATAATAAATGGGATAAGTAGGAGGAGAAGGTTATAGTAGTACAGGTGGGGATAGAGAGGGCTACAAATATTTGAGAGCTAATTGTATGTGATACCAAGGGCAGCAAGAAAATTGCATGAAAAAGAAGTAATTTCTTCAAACGAGAGACTTTGAAACCAACATCGAATGTATGAGTCTGATGCCCACAATGATCGGTGTATATCTTCTAGTAGAAAATTCATGACTCCTAGTGTGCTCACCTATAAACACACCTGCAAGATGCAAAGGAGAAACAATAAGTTTGTGCCAATAATCTATGAAACAAAATGGAAAGTCCACAAACACTCAATGAAAGGAGGAGAATATTATTATTTTTCAAGTTTGAAAAAAAAATTGAATAAGAGAACTAGGAATTGGTTAAGTCTCATATAAGTCGTTGTGACATAACCCATAGTTCTAACTAATCAGAGCCAAGAAATGAATTACAAAAAAAGGATAAATCAACATCCTATAGTTTTATATGAGAGAAATAACAATGAGAGGAGGATCATAAATATAGATTCATCTGTGTCATCCCATATTTCCAACATTTTTCTGCCACTTATGTAAATTCATTAGGGTCTCATTGATATTTTCTAGTTATAGGTCAACATTGGTGAGCTCAATCCCTAAAGAGATGTCCATAATCATGACATCACCCGTAACGGAATGAAAAATTATCATAGACTAAATATTGATGCCAAACCTTATCATGGAAAGTGAGTTCAATTGATGGCAGAAAAGGCTGAGATATATTCATATATACACAAGCTCGAATATATGTGTCATATTGACCCTTCTTAGTTCGCTCATAAATTGTATTGCAAGATGAAATGGCACCGCGAGTGCTTTCAAGAATCGTAGGCTCCCAAAATTCATTTGGTACCGAGAATATCTAGACATAAATCAAGGGAGCCTGAAACTACTCTTGCAGATTGTAGCACTCCTCCAATAAACATATGTATAAACCTACCATATGGAAAAAAGTAGGTCTTGTTCTCGAATATTGTATTGTGATACTTTAACCTATGAAAAATAATAGTAAAAAATCCCTTGGATATCAACTTCAGATTGATTGACCTTTTTGGTTTCTATCTAGTTTGAATCTATTTCACCAAGTCATTCTTCATTGGCCAAACCTCAACAAACTTTCATATTAGGGTATGGTATTTCATAAATTGAAGGCATGACTCAATTGTGTCAAGTAAAATCTCTAATTTAGGGTTAGTTACAACCTTCAACACAAATGAAGTCTTGTTTCTAGATTTCTAGTTATATCCTAAGATGAAATTCTCCCCATAATTTTGTTCATTCCTATTTGCATTGAACCCACTACCGACAGTTTAGTTTCTTCAACAAAAATTTCTTATAAGAGTGTTTTTTGTCCCTCCCTACATGGGGATTCATAAGAAAAGTTAGCGGGTTTTGAAAAATAGGCCATACAATCAAATACCCAAGAAAAACAAAGACTGAAAACTATAGAGAACCAAAGCTGGCAATAATTGTTGAAGACTTCAATCCTTGACTTTAGTGATGAGTAATGTCATTCTCCAATAAAATGTGAATTATAATAATAATTTTACTAAGTTTAAGACTGTTATATATAAATTATCTTTCAAACAAACATTTTCGTTTATATTTTATTTTATGGTAATATTTATATCATAATTATTTTTTAAATTTTTATTTTTATTCTCAAACATAAACATATACTTTTAATTGCTAAATTTATGTGAATGTTTCCTTAATATTGCATTTATTATATTGAAATGTAAAACTCAATTTAATTTTTCATATGAAAATGGCTCTCAATGTTAAACACTAGTTATAGATTTAGATTATCAGTCCCCAACTTTGGTATTGTAGGGACTCTAGGGACCGCTAGAGAGTTGGATGGAAATTAATAAGAAGTATGGTGTTCATGGTTTTAGCAGTTTGATACGATTTAAATGATGAATCACATTGTGTAATAAAAACCCATGGGTAACATGTTTCACTAGAAATAAATGTCACTGGACATCGAGGATGTTGTTCCTCCAATGGGGGGTGGTTTGTAACAACCCTTGGTTGATTTTCCATGTAAATATAATAAGATTAAGGTCATGGGACACATACATCAAGTTGAATGGTGGTTGAAAATTATACTTGGCTGATCCAGGTGGATATTGGTGGCCACCTGCTAATTCGACTTGGATCCCCTCTAGTGCTTCGTGCAGTTTTTTTCAGTTTCCTTAATTATAGCTCAATTTACTATTTTTAGCAGTTTTTTGGGTCGTAAACTTCCGGAGCCGTTTTGAGGACCTAAATGACGTTTTTTGGGAAATATACCGCCAACAATTCTTCTGACTAAAAAATGTCTTTTCCGTCGTAGTCCTCCGAGAGATTTTTCCAATGGGATATCATGCGCGTCAAACGGAGATAAGACGACCAATTCACGACCCCGGGAAGTTGATGTACCAACTTACCCAAAAACGGGGCCCACAATTTGGCGTTTCATCTTCCAGGGTTAGGTTTTGGAATGTGAAGGGTTTTTCCATTGTTTCTCAACAATAATAGGCCTT
>APFE030485390.1:0-15734 GCA_000404065.3 Pinus taeda
TTGCACCCGGTAACTAGGACTTCCCAGGAGGTCACCCATCCCAGAACTCCTCTGGCTCAAGCGCGCTTAACTGTGGAGTTTTTCCCACAATCAAGCCCACTTAGGAATGAGATATTTTCAGTAAAGGAAACAGATTTAAAGGCATAATAGAAAATCATTCTTTTTGGTTTCTAAGCATTGGAATTCAATCACATGAACATACTTTATCTTTTAATATCTTTTTAAGATTGATTGAAAGACATGCTTAAATTTTTCTGGTCAAAGTTTTTGGCGAGTATTTTTCTTAAGTAAATCCAGTACCCAGAGTGGCTTGGTGTCATTTTGTTGAAAGGTTTTCTTTGCAATTTATTTCCTGTTGATTCTGCAAAATTTAGTTAATGGATTAGAAGTAGGATTTACAGAAGTTAAAACTAGAAGTCTTTGGCATTTCCTATGCTACGCCTCAAAACTTATGTAGCCCTAGTTTGAAAAATTAAGTGTTGAAGGAGTTCACTGACTTGTAACTCCAACACCCAATAGGCATAGGAGAGGAAAGGAATCTCCATCATCACACCTAGTTTTTACACTTGTAGTCATTGGATGCTTGAAAGGCAAGTAGTGTGGCACCCTTGGAACTTAAAAAGGGAAGTTCTTGAAGGGCACAACCGACTTGGAACCCTTGGCATCAAGAATAAATTGTTTGGCATGGCACCCTTGGAACTTCAAACGGAAGTTCTTGAAGGGCGCGACCGAGTTGGAACCCTTGGTATCAAGAAGAAACTACTAAAATATAATTAAGATATCGTAATCATACTAATTCACATAACGAAGTAAGTGAAATTTTTAGAACCAAGTTAACTAAATCAAGAGTAAACCTTGGGGTAAAGGGAGAATAGGAAGAAATAAAAAGATTGGACCAATATAAAACTCTACCCTTCCCACATTTGGAAAATCTTAGGTAGATAATGTGCATACAAATTAACTCCAAAGTATGTAATGTTTTAATAAACAAAGGAGGGAAAGAGACATAAAGTTAATTAGAAACATTAATACAAGAATAGTTTAACCTCATTAAATTAGAGAAATTTAGTTTCATGAGAGAACCTCCATGTGGAAAGAGCCAACATAAGGCTCTCCATCTAAGAGCCAATTTGAGTTAAATTAGGGTGTAGTTGGGGGACCATATATAAGACCAACTAGTTTACTACAGTAATGAACAAAAAATAAGGAGTATAAAATGGGGATTAAGAGACAACTAGGAGAAGAAATAGGGAGTCATGTTGTGGTGAGGAAAAATCTTATTTTTGAATATAAACTTAAGTAAATAATTTAGGAGAGTCTTGGGGAGAGGCTAGCACATGGGTGGGTGAATAATGAAACTTTTAGATTTATAAAAATAATTATTTTTGCGTGAAATGCCAAGTATCACCTATGAAGCCTTCTATAAAAGGAGCAAGCTATGAGAGAGGGATCACTTTTTCCCCTATTGTTGGATGTATTACATAGTGATATTATAAGTGACTATGAAGCCTATAGTGATTTTGGTGAGGTGGAGGTCATTAGATAGAGAACTATTGAGCTGGTAGTGCTCCCTCTGTCAGTGAGTATTCTTCCTCTATTTTACAACCTCATTACAGCTCGGGGATCTATAGGGAAGAAGAGTACACAACGAGTAGGTTGGGAGGTCAACCGATGAATCGGCAATGTTCGTTTGGGTTGCATCATCCTTCACATGTGAACGCGGACAACAACAAGGGAGTGCAAGCAGCAACAAATCCAAGATCGAACCTCTACTCCTTTAGTAAATGGTACCGCATGTTTTCATAAATTTATATTACATGATTATTGTTCTATATATAATTACCAGCTTCTAAAAGTAAATGATATGATGGTTGAATTGTAAATTATGGACTATTAATGTGTGAACCTTAATAACTATGTGTTTCCAATGTTGATGTGTTTTTAATTATTATGTGACCTTCTTAATGGATGTTGTTAATGAATGATTAGTTTTAAAGGAAAATATGTATTTGCTTATAATCACAACACGATCTCAAACGATTTCCTAGTCATTATAGCTTTTCTTTGAAACAATGTCAATTTTTCCTATAAGAACATATTATATTGAGGTGAGGGAGATCTACAACTAGGAGTTGACTAACCAGTAACCGAAGTTGAATTTTCTCAATTTCTAATTTATCCTTGTCTCTTCCCATATAATTATGTGGGTTTCAAAATACTCAACCTGCCTTATTTTTAATGCTCTAACAACATCCTAGTGTTCCTTAATAAACATCACATATTCCTTATAGCATGATATCAATTGATTCATCCTAAGGAAGGCCCCCATAGCAGGTGATGCGATCTCAAAGGGTTTCCTAATCATTATAGATTTTCTTTGAAACATTTTCATTTTTCCCTATAAGAACATATTATATTGAGGTGAGGAATATTTGAAACTAGAAGTTAACTAACCAATAACCAAAGTTGAATTTTCTCAATTTCTAATTTATCCTTGTCTTCTCCCATATAATTATGTGGGTTTCAAAATACTCAACCCACTTTTTTTTCAATGCTCTAACAAAATGCTAGCATTCCTTAATCGACATCACATATTCCTCATAAGATGCTATTAATTGATTCCATACGTCTTTCTCTTTCACCCATCTATCATGGATATCTACTTGTGTGGTATTCTCTTTTATCGTTTTATCCTCTATCTGGGAAGAAATTTCAGTCAAGGTAGGTTTTTTTTTCTTCTATTTAGATAGCCACTTCTTCGATTTCTTGTTTGTAGGTTTGGTTTGTCTCTCATCATTTAGGGAATGGTTTCTTTGCAACAAGGGAATATATTGCCTGGCCAAGGCATTCTAACTTCTCAAAAGTCATACCCTTCATCAATTCATCTCTTAACAACTTAATAGTGGTATGGAGTTTCCTCTACTCCTTTTCAAGATCCTTATTATTCTTTAAGAGTGATGTAAACAAAGTCATAAGAAAAGGAGTACTTATTATTTTCTATCTCCTAATCTTGGATGTCTTTTCCAGTTTTAAGAAGCAATGGTATATTCTGCTTCAAGAGTTGCATCTTTCTCTTCATCTTCAATAGTAGTGGCCTCTTCTACTTCAGGAGTTGCAACTTTCTCTTCTTCTTTGGTAGTAGTGGCCTCTTTTGCTTCAAGAGTTAAAAAAATATATTATTCTTTGGTAGTAGTGGCCTTCAATATTTGCAACTTCTTCTTCTTCTTGGTATACTTCTACAATCACAACATGGCCTTCTCTATAAACAGTTTGCCTAGTTGGTTCTCGTGTTTCAACAAGGTCCTTTGTATTCATCTCTTAATCAAATGTAGGCTCAACAAAGTCTTAGCCATCCCTCATCACTTTTGTTGTTTCTTGTGTGTTAATAGAGTGTCTCTCCTCCATTATTCCTATTGGTTCTTGTAGAGAAGCATGGGATTCCTCTTGTTCTGCCACCCTGTATGTTTCCACCCTTGTTGGTTCTTGTGGAGCAATAGTGGTTTCTTCTTGTGTGTGTTGAGTTATAAAAACAGGGCCATAATTGGTCCTTTTCTTACTAGGGATAGGCACATATGTTAGTGCTTTCTTCATTCTCGACAATCTTTTATTGAAAGTTTTCTTGCTATGATCTCCACATTGATATTATGGCTACCTTCATCTTTATGGAGTTGTAGCAAAACCCTCAGGAATTTCCTGTTCAATTGGAACATTAGGGTATTATGTTACTAGTGGAGCAGCAACAATATATTCTACAACTGATGCTCTTGGTGTTGCAACAACTTCTAGACTTGTCATAACTTTCGAAGTTGCAATTTTTGGAATTGCAACTACAGTGTCTCACAGTGGAGTTTTCGTAACTATGACTTCTCCAGATGGATTTGCAGTAGTTTCTAATTATGTTGTTGATCTTGCCACTTTGCTCCAAACCGTCCCTTCCCTATGCAGCATGTGCTTGACAAGGATTTTGATGAGTATGTTAAGTGAGAGGGTCTGTCGTGGTCGAGAAGACTTCTGCACTAATGAGGTCATGTTTTGTAGTGTTCTCCATAGGAAAAATGGCAAATTCATCAACCTGCAATGTCGCAGGTGGTCCAATAAATGAAGATGTTGTATGTAAACAAACTCATGGAAACCTTCATAAGTAATGTACCTTTATACCACCAGGGAAACATACCCCAATGGAGTTAGTACCAACCTCTTGTCTAACCCTATTATTTTCTTTCCTAGGTCTTTTTTTCGATTGAGGAACGATTGCGGGATCTCAAGTTTTGGCCTTCCTTGACATTACCAACACTCTCCTATACAAGCAAGCCCTATTACAATGGAAATGACTTCCTTTGTTATTTCCACCATTTCCCTTGCCATTACAAACTTGTCTTCACTAAAATTCATGGAAAATTTTAGGGTTACTTGAATGTCCTACCCTTGTAATCTATTTATATACTCCATCCAACCTCCCTATTGAAAGATTTTAATGATATGGTCATATGATGCTAGCAACAAAGCCATTGTAGGTTCTCTGTGATTAAGTGAGCCTGTCATTTTATCTACTTAGATCTCATGCAAATTGTGCTTGCAAAATGGAATGAACGTTCTAAAGGGTGGAGGTCTCCAATTATGGAAGGGAAAAATATATGCAATCATGCCATATGTTGGTGGTAGAAATGAGTGATGTGAGTGGTTTAAAATCAAGGTGAAGTCAAGCAATGCCAATCGATATTATTTATTATACATTTTGGGAGAAGTACCTTCTGACTTACCATAAGTGCTTGTGATGGCTCGTACCTTCGTCATGTTGATGTATTGGCCCCACATGAAAGTTGGGATCCTTGTTATGTTAAAGTTGCAGTGAGTCTGAGAGTTGCAACAACAATGTTCTGAGTTGTGGAAACAAATTTTAGAGTCACAGTAACGGTGTTGTCCAAATTTGTAGCTTAGTTTAGTCATGGTTTCATAGTAGGAATCATTGTCACCCATTTTGGCTATCGAAATTATAGTAGTAGAGTTGCATAAACAATGATCCCAAAGTCATATCAATGGTGTTGGAGAGTTGTAGCAACTAGATTTTCAATGTTGAGTTACAATAACATAGGTACAATAAGAAAGTTGCAACAATGAAAGTAAAAAGTTGTAGCAACAATAGTATAGAGTTGCGACAAATTAATTTTGGTCAATGAGTTGCAACATCAAAGTTGTAGTAATGACAACACAACAACATAGTTGCAATAATGTTGACACAACAACATAGTTGCAATGACGTTGAAACAACAACAAGGTTGTATAATAGGGTTGTGACAATAGAGTTGGAGTAATGGTAGTTCAAAAACAGAGTGGAAACAATGGGAGTTCAACAAGAGGGCTATATAATATGGTTACAACAACAAGGATGTGATAACAGAGTTGTAACAATAACTACATCCTCTCCTACATATCTTGAAATGTAGTTTATTAGCTCAAAAAAATGTAAATAAGCTAAAAAGGGCATGAATGGAAGGATATTGAAATAACCATCACGAAACCATGAAGTACCCTCCTAACCATGAATGATTTTTTTGAACATGGTATGCACCAACATAAGTTGGTTTTCACATAACATGCTCCGTTATATGCCCTGAAGGGTTTTCTTACATGGGTATATATATCTCTCTGTGTTTTTTTGTGTGTGTGTGTCGGTGTCAAACCATCCACTGTTGATCCTCCTTGAGAAGGTTTCCCTTGATAAGGGTATATGATACAATCGAATCCTATGTCCATTTACCATTAGAAAAGTCCTCTCTTTGTCACTGGTGTGAAGTTTTATGGCTTCATTATCAAATACATTATTAATGTTGTAAGGGTTGAACCATTGAGTGTGGAACTTCCCTTTGAAATCATTGAAATTGGAGTCAAATAACAGGGCCTAGTCTTTAACTTTAATTTTATTATTCTTGATGAACTTATCATGCTACTGATCTCTTTCATGTTGTATCATTTTTGTTTGATGTAAGGCAACCTGAAAACTTTCATCTAGCTCATTGATCTAAAGGACTTTTTGTTTTTGGGCTTCAGATACGTCAGTTCCAAGATGCATAGTCATTTTTAGTGTTTGGTTTTATGTTTCAACCAATAATAGTAATATTTTCCCATACACTATTTCATATGGGGTGCAACTAGTAGTAGTCCTCCACATCATCTGGTAGGACGATATAGCTTCAAGGAGCCTGTTAACCTAGTGCTTGAGGTGTAGTTGAACAGTATTGGTGATGATAGCCTCAAGAATTATGTTTTTTCCTTTCTAATTTCCCATTGGTCCATGGGTAATATGGTGTAGTAAACTTGTGTTGATTTTGTAGTAACCTCATTTCGGATATCAAAATTATAGTAGTGGAGTTGCAACAATGATTATCTAGAGTTAATTTACAGAAAACGCTTTAGAGCAGTGTGAATGAGGGTTTCACAGGCTGTTGACACATTTGTTGCTTCATAGAACCTTCGTTTGGCAGTTTTTTATACAAGTATGACGTTTGTAGGGATTCAGTACAGTTGAATCATCACATGAGTAACTGAGCGAGGGGGAATACCCCCTCCTATTGCATTTTTGTTAAAGGGAAACCAACGAAATTCAAAATATCACAGGGAAGTCAGAATGGAGGTAGTGAAAGCCTAGTCCTAAGGCCCAATGACATGCCCATCTGCAAATATTTTGTCCCCCTAAAGCAGTTGATAACCCATATTTTTTCATACATAGCAATCAATTGCAGGAGTCTCATAGCTTCATGAGGGACCATTCACTCATATGTAAGTTCATGGGAATATGTCCAAAGGAATAATACATCATCCAATGGATTCAGGTGAAATGGCAGCCGCAAGGAGCAATAGAATTGTGTCACAAGGAAAAAGGGTTTTTTACAATGATTTTCAAGGATTTGAAAGACCAGAAGAGTTTTTTTTTAAATGGCCCTTACTTCATGAATAAGGTCGACTTGTTTATTAGGTTTCAGGAGGAGTTTTATAACTTGGAGAAGCAAGAGTTATTGGTAGCTCCAATATGGTTTCATTTCTTTTCTCTCCCTAATGATTTATGGGAACTTGACATCTTGGAAGGAATTGGTAATGCAATATGAAAATTTGTAAAGGTCTTAGAGATAACCAAACAACGTAGGCATGCTTCCTATGCCAGAATTTGGTCTACATGAATACCTCAAAGCCTATACCAAAATCAATTGATTTGAAGTATTATGATGTTACTTGGACCCAACCATTGGATTATGAGCATGTCCCCTTCAAGTGTCATCATTGAATTGAGCATGGTCACATGACTCGTGATTTCCCTCTCACTATTATTGAGTAACAAGTGCGCAAGGAACAAGAGAGCAATGGGGGTTTCGAGGAGGTGTTGCACTGATGTGTGAATTAGGGGAGACTGGAGAAATCAAAAACTCCAAGACATGCCTCAAGGGTAATGCAAGAGAGGCAAGGAAAACAATATCCATCCAAAACCCCAGGGAAGACCTCGGGAGTAGCTCAACAATATCCCATAAGAGGTGACCCTCGAACGAAGGCAAATGAGAACTCCTTTACTCTCTTATCTTAGGCAAAATACCTAGAGGCTATGCTAGTGCTTAAACAAGGTACCCCTCGAGAAAAACCAATAAAGGTGGGATATTTGGCCTTAAAGAAGTGGAAATCACTGGAAGATCCAAGTAGGAACTCACACTTGAGGGAGTTACTAGAAAATACGGTGTCAATCTTGGGGGTGGAGGACCGACACGATAACCTAGATCCAGATGAAAAAACCATGTTAGATTTTTTAAGAACCTGGGCTAGGGTGGAAGTGCAATTAATTCCTTCATAAGCAAGTCTAACACTTTCTTCACTTATATGGTCAATGTCACCAATCTAATCCTGTTCCGAGCGGAGGGTCATTGCTGGTTGGGCGCAAGGGCCAATCACAACTTCAAAAAGCCAAAGAACAGGCTACAAATGATCACAATCGCAAAGGGAATAAAACCTTTTAGGAAGAAATTCGGGATGCAAGTGAGTTTTTGTTGAATTTTGGGAAAATTAATAAGATAACAGAGTATTACTCCTCCCCTCACTAGTTAATTTATGAAGATATTCTCATTGAACTTTCACGACCTGAATACTTCAGACAAACAATGATATCTAAAATAAAAAAACTATGAAGGAGAAACCAAACATAGTCTTATTATAGGACACAAAGGTTCAAACCTCTGCGCTAACAACCATACTCTTTCGGTGTTGGATAGGATGTGAAGCCATGCCTGTCGATTCTAAAGTTTGTATGAGAGGAATAACAGTGATATGGGACCCTCTGGAGGTGATTTTTGATGACTAGATGGTTACCCTAAGTGTTTTGATGGGTTTATTTCATTGTTTGGGGTCTGGGGGATAGATTTTGGGTCTCTCAGGTGTATGGCCCCTCAATACTAGGTAGGAAGGAGGGCTTCCTTGAGAAAATTAGAACCTTTTACCAACTTGTTCAAGGGATGGGATGGATTATTGGAAAGGACTTTAATTTGATCAAAAACCTTGATGTAAAAAATGGGGGGATAAGGATATTGGATGCAGTGTCAGTAAAGTTTCAAGATCCTCTCAAGGAGTTGTGCCTCGTAGACATTGAAACAAACAACAGAGTTTTCACCTAGAACAACAAGTAGGGAGGTAACCACTAGATTGTCAACCGGTTGGATAGATTCCTTATGACTGAAGATATGATGGCTTGCGAATTCCATATTGAATAAATAATTCTCCCTCGCCTAGGGTCTAATCATTGGCCCATTAGGATGGAAACTAACCTAAAGAGATCTCCTAGGGATAGGAATTTTCATTTTGAATGCTTTTGGCCCCAACAACAAGACTTCCTCCCCAAGTTTGAAGAATGGTGGAAGGAGATTCAAGTCTAGGGGCAGAATTGGATGCACTCTCAACAAATTAAATTAAAAGAATTGAAGTTTCATATCAAATAGTGGAACCAGGAGTAGTTTTGGGACAGTTTTCAAGACAAAATAGCATTGGAATGACAAATGGTTGAAATCCAAGTTGCAATAATAGAACATGGGAGAGCAGACACTCTTGTGGAGGAATAAAGTTAGGCCATGATAGATTTAAAATCTCAGTGGAAGGAGGAGGAGACGTATTGGAGACAAAAGTCTCATATACAATGGCTCCAGAAGGGTGAAAAGAAGAGTCAATTTTTTCATAATGTCTCAGTCAAACACCAACATCATAATCATATTTTCTCTTTAAATTCACAACGGGGATCTTGATTTGTGGAGCATGAAGATATTGAGCAAGAATTGGTATCTTATCATCAGCAAATACTAAAAAAGGATCAATAAGATCGGTTGGGGGCCATAGACATGATCATCCAATACATCCCTAAGTTATTTTTCCCTTATCAGAATTAAATTCTCATTCGCAAAATATATTTTCAAGAGGTTTAGGAAGCCGTCATGGAGATGCCTAGTAACAATGTTTCGGGCCCAGATGGATTTACTACTAAATTTTTTAAGGCCTCTTGGCCCTTTTTTGGGAAGGAGGTGCATGCGGATGTAGAGGAATCACATTCTACCGAGCAAGTTTGGGCGAGTATGAACACCATGTTCTTGACTCTAATCCTTAAATCCAATCAATCCAGGGATGTCGAGGATTTCTAGCTAATAGCACTATATAAATGTGTTGTACAATATCATCTCTTCTATTATATTTTGATGGCTCAAGTTGCTCTTGAAACACCTTGTTGACCGAGAAAAGTCAAATTTTATGGAAGGCTACCAAAAAATGGATGGAGCCATTATAGCTCATGAAGTGGTGCATTTGGTTAAGTAGGGTCGGAAACCGTGAATGATGATAAAAATAGATCTCTCAAAATCCTATGATAGACTTAACTAGGATTATTTAATCAAAGTGTTGGAAGCTTTTGGCTTCTCTCTTGAGTGGGTGAGCTAGATCGAATCCCTCATATCAATGCCATTCTCCTCTATTATCATCGATGGCTCCCCTTCTCAAACCTCTAAAGCCTCTCAAGGATTGTGTCAAGGAGGTGATCTGATATCCCCGTTCCTTTTCATCTTGGCAGTGGAAGATCTAGGTCAATATATAGAATCCATTGTTACCCAAGGAAATATTAAAGTCTTAAGGTTATGGGCGCATGATCTCCCTCTATCCCACCAACAATTCATAGATGATATTATGTTGTTCGAAGAACCCTCCATTCAGGAGACTAGGGCCTTGAATTACATCCTCAATGACTTCATGGAAAGATCAAGTATGTTGGTTAATGGTTATAAATCAAATATTTTCTTCTTTAACACTAAAAAATTGGTCCAAAGAAAAATGGATTAAGTCTTGGGATTTCATATTAGATCCCTCCCATCGAAATACCTAGGCATTCCTTTGGCAGGTAGCTCACTGAAGGTCTCTCTTTGGTCCAAGTTTAAGGAAAAGTTAACTCGAATATTATCCAACTAGTATCTTAGAGCGTTAAATCTCCCTAGACGGATAGTTCTTCTTAAATTTTTGTTGCATTCCCTACCTATATATCAACTAATTGTGCTTCTAACACCAAAAATTTTGTACAAGGATATTGTATCTATATTCTTCAATTTCCTCTGGCAGGGTGCTCAGCAATCCAAGAAATGGGCTCTTATGGATTGGGACAAGGTATGTCTACCAAAGGGAGGTGGGGTTCTCAATCAAAGGTATCCGGAAATGCTCAACCGCATCAGGGGCACTAAAATCTAGTGGAGATGGCTCCAAGGCAACCCTGAAATATGGAAGCAGATTTGGAAGAGGAAATATAGTCCTGGGAAGGAGCAGAAAATATAGCTAGAGACCAAGGGTTACCAAAGGGATCCTCAATTTCAAACCTTGGTAAGGATCAAATCTAGCTCATTAAATATCACATGTTCTGGAAGATCAAGGACTAGCACACAATATGGTTATCGGAGGAATCCTAGCACCAAATGCCTAAACTAGTAGAGCGTGAGGATCTTCTTAATGTCTCGGGAAAAGGTTGTAGCCAACTTTTGGATCCCAGGCAACATCAAGACCAGTGGCAAGCTTAGAAGGACCATACTGTGTGGAATTAGACAATGAGCCCCTTAGATTTGCATAAGTTGGAAGCCATCCTTAGAGAACGAAAAAATCGCAAGATAATGACCACCTCCACTAGGGCCATCAGGCTTTGGGAATGTTCTCTATCCAGGAGGCATACTAACTTCTTGCCAACCATGAAGAGATTCCCAAGTAAATTTATTGGAAGAAAGTTTGGGGCAGGAAAATGTGGCCAAAGGTAGCTAACTTCCTTTAGCTAGTGGGGCTTAAAATGCTCCTAACCTAGGATCTTATTCACCACAAAGGTGTCGTTGGTCCCTCTTGGTGCACCATGCGTCAAGAATAGGAGGAAACCTTGGAAAACCTGCTAAAAATGTGCCTCCAGATGGAAGATCTTTGGAGTAAAATTGAAACAACTTTCGGGTATTTAGACCAAAATCGCAATAGCCTATGGGAAAATTTTAAAATGTGGCGATCAAATCTTTTTGATAATACCGTAGTCAATAGGGCCTAGAGGTTGGTCACGGGCCTACTCATATGGAATGTTTGGAAGTCAAGGAATAGGACTATATTCAAAGACGGTAGAGCCCTTGGTGATGAGTGTTGATAATTCTAGGGGTAGCAAGATAGGTGATTTATCTTGCTTTGATAATTTCTTGTGATGTATTTTTACTTAACTTTATTAGCTTCTTCTTTTACTTAATTATAATTAGTGTTTTCATCATAAAAAAACTACCAAACAATGAAGAATAATGAGACAAGAGGACACAAGATATAGGTAATCAGTGAGTACCAAAACCTCTCCAACTGAGAGGAAAAACCGCAAGAATTATTCTCTTCTTATAGATCTTCAATTGATGAATTCCAAGGCCTATGACCCTTGACCAAGACCCTCAAATACCAATTCACATATTACTTTGAACAAAATTTATGCAAATTTGACTTTCAGCAGCTTCTTCTACAACTTCAACCTTCCTAACAACTTCTTCTACAACTTCAACCTTCCCAATAACCTCTTTTGCAACTTTGATGTGTCCAACAACATCTTCTACAACTTTGACTTGCCAACAAATTCTTCTGCAATTTTTGACTTGTCTAACAAATTCTTCTGCAGAAACCCTAGCCCTTGCACATGTGAGAAACAATGGTGTATTCCTTCTCCTTTCTTCTTTGCTTGGATAGATTTATCTCTCCTAGAGAATTTTATTCCCATAATATCTCTTCTTGATGACCTATATTCACTTTTGCAACTTGACTTTACTATAGCAATATGTGCCTTCGCATGTGTGGAGAGAAGTAACCCAAACACAAATAAAAAACAACACGGATTTTCCTCCTTCCTTAATCTTCTTATTCTTTTCACTTCGCCTTGTCCTTGTGATCGAACTTTTATGAGTGAAGTCTTTTTCCAAGTGAGGTTGAAGTCTTCTTTATATAGGCTTATCATAGGGTCGAATTTCTTCTTTTAGGCTGACTTGTCTCTTCATGTAGGTTGACTTGATCTTTGTGCCATGAAGAGGTCTTGGAGGGTATTTTGACTCTATTTTTGCTCAATAAATTTTCCTTTACAATATGTAACATTCCCAAGTGGGTCTTCAATACATGGCAATGACTCCATTGACTTTATGACAAACCTAGAAGCACTCAATGGATGCTTGACCTATAAAATAAATCTCTTTGAGCATGAAACCCATGCCTGAAGAACAACAATAATAATAGAAAAATTCTCATTACATCAAATACATAAAATCATGATTACATCTATCATTATGAATATCGAACATAGTTACATATTTCAACACTCCCTCTTAACTAGGGAGGTATTCATAATCTATACAAGGTACTTGGACATTCTCAATCTAAATCATTGTCATAAGAAGAGTTAGATTGGTAATCCATCTATTTAGCATCATATCATCGAGCATTATGACATAGCAATGCCTTGACTAATATCTCTATCTGTCCACAAGATCAGAGCATAATTTTGGCGAGACCAATGATTTATAGACACCATCATCATTGTCTCTCAACGAACATACCCCACCTGGGTGTTCATAGGATATATCCTTCTAGGACTATTATTATCTTGGATTCCCAATCCTCAAACAATATTGGTCCTCTACAACTACTCTTATCTTAGATGCCCTACCACATCCTCAAAGAGTATCGAATGCCAGATGCTTACCCAATCCTCCACTGTTTCTTCCCTAGTGAAGACAAGAATGATGTGCCTACCTCTACCTCTCAACTAGGGAGGATATACCCATTCCTATGAAGGAATATACCCATTCCAATAAAATAAATGTAATTGAGCTCCCTCTTAACCAGGGACTTGTCCAAGCTCCTACTTAGCTAGGGACTTGCTTTCAAAGTTTCTTCTTTACTATAAACTTGCTTCCAGACTCCCTCTTAACTAGGGACCTATTTCCAATGGAAGTTATCCCTTATTTGGTGGAGATGATGGGACCTTCAGCTAATTTTAGAGATCCTCATTCAATGTCATGAATTTCATATTCTTCGTCTTGTAGGGCATCGGCCAACCATCACTATCCTTCATGAACTATGTCAGTCATGTCATCCTTCCTTTCATCGAAAAGTGATTTGTTAGTCCATATATGGCCTTCCTTCATACGACTACCTTTTCCACCTCATCTATCCTTTAGGATATTCCATCCTTCCACGTGAGTACTTATTTGTAGATGGCATCCACAATTCTCTTTCAGTAGTCCTATATTAGCCCATCCAGATATTGTTTAAAAATGAAAATGAACATAAAATCAAAGTTTCCTTTTGTGATGGCACTTCATCATGAAATTTGCTTGTTGCAATATCAACATCCTTCATACATATTCACACATATCTGGGATATTCAATGCCAAGGGTCTCCTTTATTTACAGACCTTATTAGGGTATTCATGCCTTCTTTATGTCATGGCCAATTCTTCTAGTCATTGGATGTTGATTTCCTTTTCTATAGTTGTATATTTCACGGTCTCTTATTTCTTTCTTCATATATTTCTCCTCAAGAAATTCCATCCATAGTTCCTTCATCTTTGTCAACCACCTCATATTCCATATGAGGACATATTATGTTGATTCCATCTAGTCAATATGTGAACCATGACTTCATGCATATTTTCAAAGGAGGAGATCCCTTTTCTTTGATCATGCTCATGAGATAGAGCATTTACCCATGCAACCATATGATGACCTAACTCAATTAAATACATGCATACATACCTATTTCCTTCTTTTGGTCATCTAGGCTTCCTTCAACAGCTTCCTTTTCTTGAGTGAGAGTACTTTAACCATCTCGACATGTTGCATTCCTTTGTCATCATACCATCATAATTTCAAATAGTGAACCCCATCCAAAGTGGAATTCTTAGAGAGATATTTTCTTATTCCACGATATGAACCTTCTAGTGAAGATTCCAATGGAGGATTTTAATTATCCTCATCTTTAAAATTCTCCTTTCCAATAATGTATGATGAGTTCTATACTATATGACTCTCTTTTACCCATAATTTCTAATTATGCTTCCAACGAGGTTACTAAGAGCCACATTTTGTTTCTAATAATGACTGCCATATACTTCTACTTCAACAATCTTTCAAGCTTCTTATGATGATGTCACGTGCTCTAGCTTTAATCGTATGCCCTGTTGACGATGTTGGACCTGCCAAGATGTTAGGGGATCTCCCCAGTAAGAAGTCCCAATTAGACCTCAGACCGTTTGGTGTAGGAGTCCCAGCAGTGGATCGTACAATATTGTCTTGACCATGATTTTGCATAGAGGCAAGTAAGATGTCCCTATTGGTAGCAAGGGTGTCACCTATGCAGCAAGTCAAGGAAGGTGCATGAACGGTTCTAACACACGAAAGTGCGGTGAGTGCGCCCCTTGCAAACCAGTGATAGCACGCAGCTTGGAAGGGAACACACGAGCGAATATGCATCACAAACTGGAAATAAAGTTAGCTAACAATCCAAAGTCACAGTTAAACCAATAGAAAATTTTAGTAAGATTCATGAACACTTACACAGAATAGTCCATACATGCATGCGTAAGAAAACTGATACATATATCATTTAGAGTAAACAATATAGTTGGAATACAATATGACATATGCATGAGACATGATGGCTTTGTTATATTAAGAAGTGTAAGTTCCAGTCATACAATACATCCATGTCCAACCACTAGTTCTGATGGCAACCTGCTCCTCCAAATAGATATACTAGATCTGCAAAGTGGAGAAGCTAAGGCTCATTACAATACTATCCAAGCTCTCTCAAAGATACTCTTATCAAAAGCTTGGCTGACCAAAAACCTGTACAATGAGTTATGAGAGACTAGATATAGCAAAGGGTGGGGTGGCCCTTGACATTCCCCTTTGTGACAATTCATCTACCCTCATGACTCTTCATCTAAGCTATGACTGTTAGATCCAATTATCGACATCCTCATGGTAGTCGATAATAGCGAACTGATGTCAAGCTTGGTAGGCCGTGATGGTGTCCATATACTCTAAGGTGGCATATTTATGGAAACGAACTCTTGCCTCCATAGCATTTGGGTACACTACTCGGATCCTCTATCCAACTTGTCTGATATCATGCACATCATTGTCTTGAGTGTGGCTAGAATAGAAACATGCTTGTGCATGGTGTCTAC
>APFE030485393.1:0-23908 GCA_000404065.3 Pinus taeda
CCCATTTTCTAATATTGTTGGATTGTTCGGTTGAGACTTTTTACCCCATACGATTCCCATTTTTTAAAAACGAAGGGAATGGGTTTAGGGTTTTGTGAGTTTTATTAATCTTTTTTTCCCTTTTCTGTGAAATTATCAAAAGTTATTATTTTGATTTGATATATACAGGTTTTTAATAAGTTGAAATTGTTTTTATGAGAATTTTTCAAATTAACAATAATAATTTAGAGTTATTTTAATTCTTGATTTACCAAGTTTTAAGAGTATCAATTGTTTTTTATTTGTAAACTTATTTTAAAATGCAAAGAGATTTGATCCCTCTCTATATTTGGTAGATCCAGAGTTAAAATAGATTAGTGGGGTTTAATTATTGATTTTAAGTTTTTTCTTTTATTAATTTTATTTTGACCTAGTCAAAATGTTAAACATTATCCCAGATCCGGGTGTTAATGCCGTCTTAACTAGCATTCATGCGCACTTAAGACGCATGAGGCCGCCACCTGCTGAGCAGCGTGGAGCCCCAGACACCGTTTGGAGGCGGGACGAGGGTTTTTATGGCCATAGCACAGTGCAGGACAGCGCCATTAATGGCGAACGAAGCCCGACGCGCCCAGAGGATTGGTATTTACAGGACGCAGCTTGGCAAAATTTTCATTATGCCTGCAATTGAAGTTTGGTCTGTTCGGTGTATGGTGAGTTCGGTGGTTTGGGAGCACTACCATCGAGCTGGTCTAAGCTCGAATTGGCAGACCTTCACCGCTGTCAGCGCTCCTCATTCCAGAATTCAGCTTTCAGGTGGGGGTAAGTGCCTCATTCGCGGAAATTGCAATTTCTCTGGTTTGGTTTTCAGTTTTAGCATTTCAATTGTTCTCTGTTCGGCCTTGCATCCCTGTTCGGCCTTGCATCTTCGTCTGTGGTCTTTACCTGCTCTACAGGGCATCCCCGGTTCCCTCTCTGCTTCGCTGACCATTTCCCTCATCCTCTCCACCATGAAAAAGTCGGGGAAGCGTTCTCGCTCCGGCGATAAGTCAGGCAGCAGCAAAAGACATGTTGCGCGCCCTCACTCCACCCCTCAGTTAACCACCATCAACTTAACTTCTCCTCCGGAGGACTCCCCTGCTTCCAACCCAGGTCGCCATCCGATACCCAACAGCGCCTTCCAGTCCACCCATTTCAAATTCCAGAGTAACCTCAACCGTCCCTTGGTTTCTGCCCAAATTACCATCCTGATGACGGAGGAAATCAACCAGGTTCCTCCAATAACCTGCATAAACCCCAATTCCTCTGACAGCAGTGACCACTCCTTGGCCCAGTTTGCCATGGCAGCCAAAACAGAGGACATGCCAATTATTCAGGTCGACTCGCCTTCTCCTATCCCTCCTCTCAGCGATTGCATCAACCTCTTCCTGGACCCTGACGCTGGCAACGCAGACAAGGAGCAGGAAGGCAATGTGGAGCAAGGCAAAGAAGGGCTCAGCCACGATGACGCGTGTCAGCCAGATGCAGAAACACAGGGGGACGACGAACGCTGAATGGTTGGCATCTATGTCTGCCTTTTTTGGTTTTTGGGTGGCCATTTTTGGGTGCTGGTTCTTTTTGGAGATTCTCCAGCCGCGGCGGATGCAGTTGCTTTGGTCTCAGCTCTCTCAGCTCTCTCCCTCTCAGTTTCTCAGTACTCTCAGTATTCTCTTTCTCTTTCTCAGTTTATCTGTAAAGCCAAGGCATTTGGTTGTTTGTTTAGTTTCTATGGATGTTGTTCTGTTCAGTTTCATGGAGGTAATCCCCAGCTTCTCTCTGTCAGGGAATTTTTGTAACATATGGGATGCGCAGGCTTCGACAGCTGCCCCCAATTGTAAATTTACGCTTACCAGTTAATAGAAAATAGTTTAGTCTTTTGCAGAGAAAAAAAAAATGTTAAACATTACAATATTTCTACCATACTTGGATCAAATGTTTACATAGGAGTTAAGTTTACTATGAACCTCAAATATAAAGATTTTTTTAATAAAAAATGGAATAGTTGACGGGAAATCTTGGCCATTTATGGCAGGCCACATCCATTTACAAGAGATATGCATTTATGGTTAACCCTACTCTTCTTAAAACACCTTTCTGAATCACCGAATAGTCTCCATGAGTGCCATGAGTAAATCATGCCATTTATAGCACGCCACGTGCATCTACAACAACTATGCATTTATGCTTAACCCTACTCTTCTTAAAACACCTTTCTGAATAGTGGAATAGTCTCCATCAAGGCCATTTATGACAGGCCACGTGCATTCGCAACAGCTATGCATTTATGCTTAACTCTATTCTTCTTAAAACACCTTTCTAATAGCGGAATAGTCTCCGTGAGTGCTATGAGTAAATCAAGCCATTTATGGAGGCCACGTGCATCTACAACAGCTATGCATTTATGCTTAATCCTATTGTTCCTAAAACACCTTTGGAATAGTCTCTGTGAGTGCCATGAGTAAATCAGGCCACATGCATCTATAACCTCGAGTGAATCAACTCTGTAAAATTGGACGGTAGATTTTATTAAAATGCGTCTACAACTTCTAGTAAAATTGGAGGGTAGATTTTATTAAAATGCATTTACAACTTCTAGCGAATCAACTTTGTAAAATTGGAGGGCATATTTTATTAAAAGCATAATCACCTTGAACAAACCCCAACAATACAACAATTCAAACTTTGATTTAGAACTAAGAAAATATAACACTTAAGTAGGAAACTATGAAGCTTATACGCATATATACACATTATGCATTCATCCATTCAACGAAACAAAACATACAAAAAAGGCATAGGGCAAACATGTCCATAAAAGTTATATATTTATAGCTCACTATCATTACCATTTTCTACAACTAATTATGTATCTAATTATATTATCAAACTAAGCTGGATCTAGGCTAATTTAATCTCCCCCTTAAATAGGTTATACTCCACATTGATACCATGGGTGAATACCAAGGGTCATTTTATTTTTTTATTATTTAATTTTTATAGGGTTATGTTTTGTTTTGATATTTTTATTTCATTTTCACAAGTTAAAATGTTAAAATGTTACATTAAGTTACACATCTCTATCGTATTTTAGTACATATCTCTAGCATACTTGGTTGTAGACCAGCCTAATAAAAAATGACCAATTTTATCGCCCAAAGAAGCACTCTCCAACACAATATGGAAGAGATGTTGTAATGTCCTATCTTGTTAAACATTTTGACTAAAAATAAAATGAAATTTAAAACTCTCCAACGTAACCTAGTAACCTAGTAAGGGAGGGATGTTGTAATTTTTAACATTTTGACTCAGTCAAATTAAATCAAAACAAAATTAAATTAAAATTTAATATCCAAAATTAAATTAAAAAACTAATACTTATGATTATTAATAATAAATATTGATTTACTATTTCTTTAAATTATTAGTTTTTAATGGTTTAAATTTAAGCTTGTTAACTAATAAAAAATTAGTTATTATCTTAAACTTAATTTATTGTAGACTAACTAACAAACGAAATCGTTTTTTTAGCCTCGAATCTCAAAATATAATTTCTAGCAAAATTGTGATTTTTTGTTGTTTAAAATTTATTTTTGAATGCATAAATGGATTATGCATCCTAAAATATCCCCTGAATACCCCTTCACGAACTTGATTTATTTATTGATAATTTTTTAATTTTAGTTATAAATGGACATTTTCATATAATTATTTACTATAACTATTGCTAATGTGTTTAATGGGTCTTTCATCTACACGTATTTGAAATTATTATATCATTAATATATATAGATATATTTTATATTAATTATTTTTTTGGACCCACAGATAAATTGTATAATAAATTAATTATTATGTTAAATTTTGATGATCAAATTTAACTACCCTACATTAATATTATATTTTTTTTATTAATCATAATTGGCTTTTAAAATGTTATTAAAATGTGATTTTGAATTTTTATTAAATTAAATATTATATATAAATGTCACTTGGGTCTATAGCTTATTGAATCATTCATTTTTATTAGTTGGATTTGATTGTATACTTTCTATTTATTTAATATATTAGTTTTTCCCCATGGCTTTGTTAGAGGACATCGTTTTGTAATTTGTATTTATCCAATTTATTAATTTTCTTTTGTTAAATTTTCTTTTTAAAAATTAATATGACCTCTCAGCTAAAATTTATATTTTATATATTATATTTATATATGTTTTAATTTGACTATTAATTAAAACATATCAACCCTACACACATATATATATCTTTGCTGACACTTAAATATATTGACAAACCTTCTTACATTACATCTACCAATCTCACCTATAATGATTTGTAGGTGTTTAAGACTATTCGTGATAGGGGGATTTTAGTTCATAATAACACTTTGAGCTTGGGCACACCATTCTCTAATACTAATGGCATTCATAGGATTCCATTTTTCAAAAATGGAAGGAAATGGGTTTATGGTTTTATTGATTAATATTTTGATTTTTTTTTTGGGATAAGAGTTTTTTGTGATGGGAGAAATTTTGATTTAAAATAATTATGAAATTATCAAGATTATTATTTGGTTTGATCCATACAAACTTTTAATATGGTTAGATTTTCTTTATGAAACCCTTTAAAACTAATAATATTAATAAGATCTCACTTTAAAAAATTGAATTGCTTGGGCTAGATTACATCATTTTATTCAAACGAGTGCAATTAATAAGATTTGACTTTAAAATATTTATCAACATGTGGTGGGTTAAATCATTTTACTAATTTATAACCAATGACATTAATACAATTTTAGTTTAAAAAAGGTGAATGAGATGGGGCTAAGCTAGATAATTTTATTCCAACCATTGCAATTAAGAGGATTTGACTATTGAAGGACATAAGGTAGTTTGGATCATTTTATTATAATTTATTTGGGTGCAATCACTAGCTCCACTACTTCCACCACTACCTGTTCAAAATGACAACAAGAATTTCCATTTTAATTTTTCCTTGAATTACATTGTGAATTAAAATCGAATTCTATTCGCATAGCAACTTGTAAAGAGTTAATTAAGTTTATTAAACTTAATTATCTTAGGAATTTAGAGTTGGAAGTCTTTCTGAAGTCATGTATATGTTCGCCTTATATTATAGGGGCCCAAGATGAGTTAAGTATGAGTGGTAATTAGTTAACTCAGTTTATTGAGTTAAGTCTAGTTAAATTAGTTTCAAACTGTTTGAGGAATGAATAGTGAGTTAACAGTAGTTGATGCATTAGTGAACTCAATTAGTGCTAGTCTAGTTAACTGAATATTCCCTCATCAGAAACTCATGCATGTCGATTCTAAGAAAGACCTAGTTGAGACTAGAGTGCAGGGACAATGTACTATTTGTTTTAGATTTTTCTGAGTTGCAATGATAGTGCATGTAATTAGGAACTAATCCTTCAAAGGATTGTGCAGTTTTGAGTGCACTGGCGTCCTCTTAATATGGGTTAATCTGTCATAGGATTTGTGCAAGGAAATAGGGACTTGGAGAGCTGGTGAATTGGCTAAGTGTTGCATAGTGCTTTCTTGTGGGTTGAAGATTTATTTTACTGAGTGTTGGGATTGTTCTTGTGTGAACAAGAATTGTAATCTCATCTTGATTATCCAATATATGAAATACAAATAGTGGAGTTTTGAGTTGTGGCTTTCCCTAGATATTTATTTTGTTATGTGTATTTGATTCGCTTCCTCTATTGATTAATTTTTTCTCGATCTTTATGTGCTCTCATTATAAAGAGTAGAATTAGATTCATGACTCTTGCTTTAGTACATTCCAAGAGCTTGTGAATCTACAAGAAAATATACATGGTATCAGAGCTGAGAACAATATACTAGAGGAGATTTCAAATTTTTGAGTTTTTGGGTTATAGGTGAAAGTTAAATTTGCAATACATACTTTAGGATCGACAGATGGAGTTCTATGGGTTAAGGCTCGAGTATGCCTTGGAAGGCAACTCAAATTTTATATCCTGGAGACACATGATGGAGGCTGTGCTGGAGGACAATGGATTGAAGGAATTTGTTGAAGAGGAAATTCCTAAGCCAACGATCACTGATGCACAAAACTTGGATGAATGGAAGAAGTGTGTGGCGAAGATAAGGCGGGTAATCCTTGAGGGATTTGAGACCACATTGTCTCGAGTCTCCATGGGAAAGAAACTCCTCATGCTATGTGGAAAACATTGAATGACCTGTATCAGAATATCAATGATCAAAGGAAGTTGGCACTGAAGGATAAACTTGAAAAATCAAAATGAAGAAAGGCGAGACCATTCCAAAATACTTGACTAATTTCACTTAACGTTGGGATGAACTTGGAAGTGTTGGAATCACGGTTGTCGAGGAATATATGGTGAGCCTTGCTCTTCTTGAACTCCCAAAGAGTTGGCATAATTATAAGGAATCTGTCAATGGTTGGGAGAAGTTGCCAGATTGGGAATGACTATGGTCAGATTTTATGCAGGATGAGATCAGGAGGAACACCAGGGATGGATCTTCATTAAAGGCTAATGATGAAGAGAATTGTGACTTAGTGATTAAGGCAAGGAAGGGGAAAGGGAAAAATTCCCATTCCAAATCAAATTCTTATCATGGAGGTAAGAAGAAAGACATGACAAAAGTTAAATGCTTTCACTGTCACAAGATGGGACATTTTTTTACAAATTTTCCACTCAAGAAGTCCAAGGAGAAGTCCTAAGGATGAGCGACAGGTGAGGCTTTGACCTCTCAATTCGAATTGGACTTTTCCCTCATTACATACTTGGTGTCATCAATGTTGGGAAGTGTATGATACTTAGACTTGGAGCTTCATTCCACATGATTGGTGACAAAGAGTTATTTAGTGACTTGGAGGAGAACGATCTCTAGATGCATATCGAGATGGGTGATGACTAGAAGTATAATGTTACTAGATTGGGCAAGATTTCTTTTCAGAGGGAGCATGGGGCTCCACTCACCTTGAATAATGTTATGTATGTACCCGGGCTGAAGAAGAACTTAGTATCATTTGCCATTTTTTAGGATAGAGGCTATGATGTGATCTTCTCGAAAGGAAATGCATTCCTTCAACACAAAGCCATAGGTCTAGTAAAGAAGATAGGGATTCAAGTTAAGAATATCTATAAGCTAGAGGTAGAGGTGTGCGTTTCTTTGAGTTCAAAAGCACAAAATATGCAATGCCGAGACATTGGTGAGTCTTGGCACAGACGATTGAGCCACTTGCATCATGGGGCTTTGAAGATATTACAGTAGGTCTCTATTGGTCATCCCAAAGGTACGCTTGAGTCAGCATACACCAAGTATTCCTTTGGAGACAGAGACAGTCGAGCAGAGTCTATTCTAGAGAGAGTCCATTCAGATGTGTGTGGAACATTCTTGAAAACATCCATGGACAAACACAGGTATTATGTTATATTGTTTTATGACTATTCTTGTAAATGATGAATATTTATCATGCAGAAAAAGGAGAAAACATTCACAAAGTTTTGTGAGTTCAAAGCATTGGTAGATAAAGAGTCAGGAAAAAAGGTTAAATCTCTAAGGAGTGATAATGGTCATGAGTATGTATCCAATGAGTTTAAGAACTTCTGTGTAGTGGAAGGGATTAAACGAGAGTTAACGACACCTCATAACCATCAACAGAATGGTGTTACCGAGAGCAAGAATAAAAGAATTGTAGGGGCATCAAGGGAAATTTTGCATGATCAGGGCCTAACACTACACTTGTGGGTTGAGGCATGAAACACAGAATTTTATGTTTAGAGTCGTAACCCACATCAAATACTTGACATGAAGGCACCAGAGGTGGCTTATTCTAGTAAGAGGCCATTTGCTGGTCGGTTCAGGATTTTTGGGTCATCAGTATATTTCCATGTAACCAAATATGTATGGAAGAAGCTTGACCCAATGACAGAGTTGGGGATATTTGTGGGGTACACCGATACACCTCACAAATATCAGGTGTACATGTCAACCAATCAGATGACAATGGTTCGTAGGGATATTAGATTCGATAAGGAGAAGGACATGCGAGTTTCACTTAAGAGGAAGCTTGAGATACATGCGTATGAGGAGCATTTAGCTCCTAAGGTTGAGGGGCCTCAGATTGATGCAAAGCACACACATGCAAAGGTTCTAGGAGCCGAGACATCCACTCAGGCAAAGTCTTCTAGATAGAGAAGAAAGCACACTAGAGAGTTTGACAAATTGTTGAATGATGTATGAGACAATGTTGTAGCACCCACTTCTCAGCACAAATAGAGGAGGTCACCAAAGAGGTACACTGGATATATGGCACTTATGGGTGCATGTGTTATGACAGAGCCATCTTCCTTTCAGGAAGTAGTGCAACAAATGGTTTGGGTTGATGTAATGGTGGATAAGTATGACTCCATAGTTCAAAACAGTGTTTGGGATGTGGTCCGGAGACCGGAGGACAAGTTAGTAGTGAGCTCCCATTGGATTTACAAGGTAAAGCAAGTTGCAGATGGTAGCATGCAGAAGCATAAGGCCAAATTTTTGGCCTGTGGCTTTTCATAGAGAGAGGGGCTTGACTATGATGAAACCTTTACTCCTGTTGCAAGGTACTCATCCATCAAATATATATTGGCACTATTAGCACAGATGGGTTGGAAAATCCATTAATTGGATGTGAATAATTCCTTCCTCAATCACATGGTTGAGGAAGAGGTGTACATAGAGAAGCTCGAAGGTTTTGAGACCTTTGATCGTGAGTCGCATGTGCGCTAACTCAAGAGAACATTATATGGGTTGAAGCAAGCACCCCTACACCAAAATAGATAGCTACTTCATTGGGTTGGGCTTCACAAAGAATGAAGTGGATGCAAACCTGTACCACATTATGGTGGAAGGTAAGTTGTTGATCATTGTAATTTATGTTGATGATCTCATACTGATAGGTGATGAGAAGCTCATAAAATATTGTAAGGAGTACCCTGCAAGAGAGTTTGAGATGAAGGACATGGGGCTAATGCATTACTTTCATGGCATGGAGGTATGGTAGGGAGATGGGGAGTTGAAATATATTAGGGCAAGTATGCCAGCAAGATACTCAAGAGATTCCACATGGAGTGTAGTAAACCCATGGAGACTCCTCTAGCCAATAATTGGAAAAAGGAGGATGCTACTTCAGGTGAAGTAGTGGCAGCTAATTTTTACAGGAAGCTTGTGGGTTCACTCATGTACTTGGTGAACACATGACTGGATATGTGTTATGTAGTTAACCAGCTTAGTTAAGTGATGGTTAGGCTTACCAAGCTATATTCGAAGGCGACAAAGAATGTGTTGAGATACCTCAGAGGCATTACTTAGTTTAGGTTATGGTACAAACGGAAAGAGGGAGTGAAGCTTGAAGGCTTCACCAATATAGATTAGGCAGCGAGTCCATCCGACAGGAAGAGCACATTAGGAGGGATATTCAGTTTTGGATCAGCGACAGTTTCTTGGTATATCAGGAAACAAAGATCAGTTGCACTTAGTCCGGTAGAGGCAAAGTACATGGCTGCAAGTCATGCAACATGTGAGGCTATTTGGATGAGAAAGAACCTAGTTACATTGTTTTTTCAATAAATGGATCCTACATTGATTTACTATGATAACCAGAGTTGTATAAAACTCTCTAAAAATCTAGTTTTTCATGATTGGTCTAAGCATATTTCTATCCGATATGATCATCTCAGAGATTATGTGTTGAGGCAGACCATGTTGTTAGATTACATTCCCAAGGAGGACCAATATGCTAACATCTTGACAAAGGAATTATAAGGATGTAAATTCGAGTTTCATAGAGACAAGATTGAGGTAGTTGATAATCCCTTTCTTGTTGAGAGGGAGTGTTGAAAATGGCAACAAGAAATTCCAGTTTAATTTGTCCTTGAATTAAAATGTGAATTAAAATCAAATTCTATTCTCATAGAAACTTGTAAATAGTTAATTCAGTTTATTAAACTTAATTAGCTTAGGAATTTCGAGTTGGAAGTCTTTTTGAGGTCATGTATAGGTTATCCCTATATTATAGGGGTCCACAATGAGTTAAGTATGAGCGGTAATTAGTTAACTCAGTTTATTGAGTTAAGTCCAGTTAAATTAGTTCCAAACTGTTTGAGGAAATAATAGTGAGTTAAGAGTCAGTTGATGCATTAGTGCACTCAACTAGTGATACTCTAGCTAACTAAATGCTCCCTCATCAGAAACTCATGCATGTCGATTCTGAGAAAGACCTAGTTGGGACTAGAGTGCAGGGACAATGTACTATTTGTTTTAGATTTTTCTGAGTTGCACTAATAGTGCATGCAATCAAGAACTGGTCCTTGAAGGGATTGCACAGTTTTGAGTGCACTAATTTCCCTTTAAGATGGGTTAATCAGCCATAGGAATTTCGAAAGGAAATAGATACTTGGAGATTGATTTTACTGAGTGCTGGAATTATTCTTACGAGAATAAGAAATGTAATCTCATCTTTATCTTATGATTTATTCAATACAGATAGTGGCATTTTGAGTTGTGGCTTTCCCCGAATATTTATTGTGGTATGTGTATTTTATTCTCTTCCTCTATCGATTATTGTTTTTCTTGATCTTTGTGTGCTTCCACTATAAAAAGTAGAAGTAGATTCTCGTCTCTTGCTTTAGCACATTGCATAAGCTTTTGAATCTACAAGAAAATCTACACTACATCAACACGAATTTCAACCATTAGATCCAATTCCTTTAGGGTTACTTTGGCCACTACCTCAAGGTGTCCTTCCACCATTGGATCCCTCTCATGTAAGGTGGAGAAACATATTTTAAGGGTAGTAATGGGGGGAATATTCTTTATGTTTTCTCCAATATATCCCCCTCCCTGATATTGGAGAAAAAGAAACAATATTTCCCTTGATGTGAAGGTGGGGTGAAATATTGGAGAAAACATAAACAATATGTGTTGGGAAATATTGTATATGTTTCTCTCATATTTTTCACCACCTTGACCTCATATAGGGTGAGGGTGAAATATTGGAGAAAAAGTAGTAGTGAGGGTGGGGTTGAGGGTTAGGTGTGTGAAAATATTGGAGAAATCATATTTATTAATATTGGTGAGGGTGAAGGTGGGGTGGTGGAAAATATTGAATATATATATTAAATAAATTTCTCTAATATTCCCCTACCTCTAACCTTTATTTTAAATCTATAAGTTGATTTTTCATTACTACTTCACAAAATTATGGTAAGAATAAGAGGTTATCTATCTCTTTCCTACCATAATGAAATCAGAAGAAAGATACAATAACATAATGTTAGAAACATTGTGGTTGTGATCAGGGTTTCTTCTGAACACTTAAGGGTATTGCTCCCATAAGGTTTGTGACTAAATATTTGTTAGTAGAAGAAAACAACAAGAACAACATTGGATTATTAAGTTCTCAGGCCAGTAAAAAACATCGTGTTAGGGTTTCAAATCCTTAGGCTTGCTTACATGGATCAATCTTGGCTTCAAGATTCTAGGTAAGTCATATTGATTCTCCTTTTTCTCAACAATTCAAGGGATTTCAAGGTTCTCAACTAACTTTATAGAAATTTCTCATAAATGAGCAGGTTGTAGTCCATGGATACTCTAATTCTCCAACATGTTTTGTTGCTCAAAGTTTGGAAGTGAAAGTGGTTGGGCACAATGGAGAGAAGCCTACTAAGGAGTATTCATCTTCACTTCCTTCCACAATGGTAGACTTGAGTATTTCTACATTTATGAGTGAAGTTGTTTCTCTGATCAAGCGACCTTATGGGTTTTTGTTTATTTTTTTAGCTCCCTTCCTTTGTATCTTAAGGATTACATGTTCAAATATTCATGCTTTCTCCTTCCGTTACCCTAGGATCAGAGCAGATCTAATTGAAAAATCCATTTTTCTCCTCCGTTGGGTTTGGTGGGAAAGATAAAAGAATTAGATATGGTTGAGGTTGATTAGAATAAGGTGAAAGTGTTCCATATTTTTGTAAAGGCTCTAGATAGGACCTCATTCCCATTTTGGGTTTTTGTTTGTTACTTTAGCTCCCTTATTTTGTATCTTAAGGCTTACATTTTCAAATCTTCATGCTTTATCCTTTCATTACCCTAGGATTGGAGCAAATCTAATTGAAAATTTACCTTTTTCTCCTCCATTGGGATTGGCAGGAAAGATAAAAGAATTAGATATGGTTGAGGTTGATCAGAATAAGTTGAAAGTCTTCCATATTATTGTAAAGGCTATAGATAGGACCTCAATCCCATTTTGAGTCTCAAAAGAGGCAATCTGGGATGGGTGACCTCCCAGGACGTCCTGGTTACCAGGTGCAAGCCTCGGAAGTGATGATTAATGCCATGTGATTCATTTCACTAATTTCAATCCCACTTCTTCACCCCTTTGAGCATCATTGGATGCAATGCGTGCTAAGTGGAATGTTCAAAATCATGACAAATTAGTCAGTTACTATTACCTCTGATTGAAATGGTTATAGATGAATGACTTACTTAATGCAGTTGAATCCCAAAAAATGATATCTAATATAAAGCACCGTGAAAACTCCTCAATACTTAAATTCAAAAGAGTGAAGGGAACTCTAATTCAATGGTTCATGTGGCACAATACTTGCTAATTTTTTGAAAGTGGGGTAGAAAGCTAAGTGGGCTTGACTGTGGGAAAAAATCCATAGTTAAGTGTGCTTGAGTGAGAGGTGATATAGGATGGGTGACCTCTAGGGAAGTCATGGGTACTGGGTGCAGGCCCCGGAAGTGATGATTGACGCCATGTGATTCATTTCACTAGTTTCAATCCTACTTCTTCACCCTTGTGAGCATTGCCTGATGTAATGCGTGCCAAGTGGACTATTCAAAATCATGAAAAATTAGTTAGTTACGACTACCTCTCATGGAAATGGTCATAGATGAATGACTTAATTAATGTAGTTAAATCCCAAAAAATGATATCTAATATAATTCACTTCGAAAAGCCCTCAATACTTATGACGAGTATGTGGTAGATCTAATTTAGATCTTAAATGATGCAGAACCATTGACCCATCCTCTGAAAAAAACTAGCAAGAATGAGTTCTGGAAAGCGAAAATGAGAAAAATGCATCAAAAGGCAAGGGATTTGTTAAAAACCTTGAAACAACATATTTGTGATGGATGAGCTTTGTAGAGAGGATCTTGTTGAGATATTTATGGAGAAGATGATGGATCTTGAAATGATTCACAATATTGTAATTTCCTCTATAAATTTTAGTCTTTGAGAATTGAAAGGAGGTGACCGTTAGAATGAAGATATGGCCAACCAAGGTGCCAATAGATGTTATGTAATAGTTTAGTGGGTTTAATTAATGAAAATTGTCTTATAATTTATGTGATTCTATGTGCGTGCATGGTGATTTAACACATTGATGGATTGATTCATAGATTTATTGACTTTGTTTGATGAATTAATGTTACATGTAGACAATAGGGTTATTTGGTTTGAAGTGGAAGTGACGATGAGTTACATTTGCAGAATCATAATCCCCAGGTAATATGATTGGGACCATAATAAAACTTGAAATGATATACCCCCATAAATCATTTGCATCAAATGGTATTAGAGAGCAGAAGATTCCTCCGTGTAGTGTGGAGGAGAAGTAGCAGAAGAAGGTAAAAGTGATTGAAGAATGGTAAGAGATGTGTTTTATCTATGTAGGTGACAATAGAGGAAGGGTAGAATATTTGCAATATCCTAGAGAAAGGAGTGCTCAAACGGTTCTAGAGAAGAGAACTAGGAAAATGCCAAAAGCCCAAACTTAGGAAAACATTTGGTGAGGTATTGTGTAGCAAGGTGGAGACTTGTTAGTTTATAGGTGAGTTTCAACTCATGAGTTAAATTTTTTACGAGAGGACTATATGCATATGATAAGGACGTCAAAATTTTTTGTACCTTGGGTGTCTGATCTAGGACCATCGACCAATCTTGTGAATAAAAATTAACAAGAACAACTTCTCAAAGATGAAAATGAGAAAAATGCATCAAAAGCTAAGGGATTTGTTAAAAAGTTTGAAAAATCAAGTTTGTGAGGGATGAGATTTATGGAGAGGAACATGTTGAGAGATTTATGGAGAATATCATGGATCTTGAAATGAACCACAATATTGTAATTTCCTTTTTAAATTGTAGCCTTTGGGCATTGAAAAGAGGTGACCATTAGAATGAATAATTGGCCAACCAAGCCACCAATAGATGCTATGTAATAATTTAGTTGGTTTAATTCACGAATTTTGTTTTCTACTTTATGTAATGGTGATTTAATGCATTGATTTCTTGATGCATAGATCCATTGACTTTGTTTGATGAATTAATGTTACATGTAGACCATAGGGTTCTTCAGTTTGAAGTGGAATCAAGGATGTGTTGATTTTGTGGGCTCATAATCTGCAAGTGCTAGTAGTGGGAACAGAAGAAAACTTGAAATGATAGCCCCCCATTAACTGTTTGTGTCATTTGAGAAACGACTGGGGATCACAATAGCCATGCAAAAACTTATATGTGAATGGAAGAAATTCTATATTTTCTTCCTAGATACGTGAAAATGTCGTAACTAAGAACTCCACTAATTTATTTCTTTTGTGCTTTCACATAGGTGCCTCAAGCTCTAGGAACCCAATTGGTTTATTTTGTTACAACGATGCAACTCGAGGGAAGGTCACATGGCAATGGAAGAACCATAGTTGACTCCAAGAAATTATATTGTTAAACAATTAGAATATGTTCCATCTTCCGAAGTAAATCAACTCTTTTTGGTTCTTCAATCAAAGGTTGTCATTTGTATTTTTAATGGTTTTTGGCCAATGTTTGAAGATTTACCTCAATGTATGACATGGTCCAAAAATTGTGGTATTTATGTTTGTTTAAAAGGTTTTTTCATTGTTTGGTTCAATTCCCAAGAAGATATAGATAAAGTTTCTGAAGGAAAAGCCTTGTTTTTATGGAAGAGAAAGACTTTTCATCACCCCTTGGTTTCCAAAGTTTAATTCCACAATAATGGTGGTAAAAAAGGTATTGGTTTTGGGGAAGGTTTCCAAACCTCCCTCTTCCCTTTTGGCATCATAAGACCTTACAGGGAATCAAGAAAACTTTAGGTTCCTTTAAAAACATGGATGATGAAAGAAGAAAGAAATTGTTATTCACCTTTTCCCATATATATGTAGAAATAGACCTAAGAAAGGGTCTACCTAACTGCATCTTGCTCAATCATAAATATTTCCAATGGATTCAAATTTTGGACTATGAAAACATGACACTTACATGCCACACACGTTTTCAAACATGACATATTTAGGTCTTATTCCCTATCGCAAAGAAGATACGAAAAAGGAAAAAGTATCAGAACACTAACAAAAAAGGTTGGCAACGTGTTGATCTGTAACAAGAAGGGGAAATCAAGGAGGAATTTTCAATTTTGTTCAAAATAATAATATAATACTATCCAGGTTGATGGTGAACATGCACCTGATGTTAGTTTTCTAGTGCTATGAGGACAAGCACGAATTTTGTACTATGGATAATTACTTCTAATGATATTTTTCACTTTCTATATTATCATTAATCAATTACACTTCAAAAAATTAAACTATAAATGCAATATAATAATTCAACAATAGATATCATGATCAAATAGTAAATACCATGGATTTTTCACCCAGGAAACCCAAACTTGGTAAAAGAACCCAACAATCTCTTCTTAGAGAAATTATTGTTCAATTCAACAGATGGTACAATTTGATTTCCAGTAAAATTTGGTCAATCCGACAACATAAATTAGCTAGGTAAAACATGGTCCAAAATTCCCACAAAATTAGCCAAACTATTTCCCAAATAAATCAATAAACTCTACCCAAAATTTAGTCAAACAGCCCATAAATTTTGTTCAATTCTACCTTAGAAAGTATTATTCAATTATGGTGAACTTTTCCTTAGAAATTTTAGTCAAACTACGTCATACAACCTACGGTCAACTCAGAAAATTTGGTCAACTTTTAGCATAAAAAATGTGTTCAACTCTATGAGTAACTCAACTAGAAAGAATTACGGTCAACCCTCGAGAAATTACGTGAAATAGATTATAATAGAGCTTGGTCAACATTAGTCAAACATATTAGAGAGCTCATTCAAACTCCAAATATCTTTTGTCTCTTTCCTTCACATGTGTGAATAGAAGATATCATTTTTTTTTGGTTTGAATTAATCCCAAGGTAGGTCAAATGATGTATTTATATCGGCAAAATCATGTGGATTTTGACGAAGGGTTAATTAACCTATTCCATTAGGGGGGATGGCATGACTGTTCTAAGTCAAAATTAATTAAAATTATCTTTTCTTTATTTTTATTTGAATACCGATGTAGCTATGAAAATTAAGCACTCCCTCTTTGATAGGGAGGTATTATTCTTAACTTCTTCATATGTCCACTTTGTTAAAAAAAAATATCCTTCTCTAGAAAATATTGAAAGAGCTAACTATGCTTATGTATCCATCCACTAAATGTTGAGATAATCCTACATTAACATCATGCGAAGGGATCTATTTTCCTACTAGTCAACTCTCCTTTGCAAATGGATATACTTACCCAGTAGTCAAAGGCCTTTTGGGTTCACACAAGCCTTTTGGCCTTCTTGGGTCAAGACTAGTCTGTGTTCACCAATTATCCAAGATGTCACCTAGAACCTGGTCAACACCTATGACCTACAATGAAAACCTAGGTTATTACCATTCATGCATGCCAATTGAATGGTAATAAAATTCCCAATTCTAAAGGAACTCACTCTACCCACTAGCCAAATACCTCTTGGAAATTTAGGGGAGCACACTAGGCTTTGATGCTCTTTGGGCAATTCTCGATAGATACATTACATGGCCCCTAGTCAATACTTTTGATATTTCAATATCCTAACCTAAGGATAATGTTTTCCCCTTAGTGCTACAATATCAACACTCCCTGTCAATGAGGGAGGCATTCTAAGCCACTCCAAGATTGTACCTGAAGTATGCAAACTTTTCCCTGGGTAGTGACTTGGTGAGAATGTCAGTAACTTTCTCCTCAGCTTCACTAATCTCTTCTTCTTTTGTACCATGTATTAGATGTAATGGTACTCAATCTCGATGTGCTTTGGCTTGTCATGGAGAATGAATTTTTGAAAGATTCACACAACTTTAATTGTCACAATATATCCTGGTATGTTCCTGTAGTTGATCAAACAATCGTGCAAGTACTTTTCAAATCCATACTGGCTGCAGTGTACTTGGCCAGTATGTAGTGCTCAGTACTAAAGCTGTTTACTTTCTTCTCATCTAAGATATCATAGTAGAACCCAAACTAAAACAACATCCTAATGTGCTCTTCATGTCTTCAATACTCCCTTTCCAATTGGAATCTGAGAATTCATATAGTTGTACTCCATATTTGGGCACATATCTCCAACCATAACTAACTATCCCAAGAAGATATTTCAACACATGATTTTCCTCATTCCAATGTGAATTCCTTGGTTCCACCAAGAACTAGCTTAGAGTGTTCACCCTAAAGAAAATATTAGGTCTATAATTAACCAAATGCATCAGTGAGGCAATCAAATGTCAATACATAAAGGGATATACCATATATGAATCAGTTTCTATCAATTTATTTAGATTGGTCACCATGGGAGTAGACATGTACTTGTAGACCATCATCCCAAATCCTTGAAGGATCATAATGGCATACTTCCATTTAATAAGGGATTTTTGTTGGCTACTACCATATTATTGTAGTGGTTTCAACCACCCTACAAAATTTTTCCTTAGGTTCATTTTGGAGCCTCCCTACAAGTCATCCTTAGCAACATGTCTTGCGCTGTCAAGTACATAGGCTTCACTGGCTTTTTAGTAGCTTTCTAAGCTGTGCATGTTACTTTTCTTCACTCCCCTCATAGGCTACCATTCCAGACTAGGGCGAGTTGCTGGTTGAGAAGATCCCTAAAACAATTGTGCAATTTCAGAGGGGAACCAACCTTCCCTCCAAAAATTGCACAAATCTGCTGGGCAGCCTACTGGCCTTAGAAATTGCACAATGTAGTCAGAAAATCTTCCTTTGGAAAATTGCGCAATATGGCCCAACTCTGCAGCTCAGCCCAAAAATTATGCAATTCTTAGCAGTAGTCACCTGCTCTTCCCAGAAATTGTGTAATCTCTCTGGGACATCCAGCACAGTTCCTCTCATAACTATGCAAATCCCTCTCTCATTCAAGCAGGATGTTGCATGTGCCTTCAAGTTGACCGGGTCCCTATGGGACTGAGAAAAACTAATTTCCATGCATGGGACTCTCTTCCTGAAATAGAAAAAGGCATCATGCAAAAGGAATCCCTAGATATAGGGAACTATTTTTCGCTGCTATAGGTTACATGAAAGGCTCATTTTACAAACCTCTCACCAAGTGTCGCTTTTTCCTCAATTTGTGGCATGCACATCATAAACTCAATCTTATCAAAACTCATGAATCAGACACTGTAGAGCTCATTCCTCACATCGACCTTACAGCTCTAACATCCCACATTGCATCGAGGAGTCTTTGGCACTTTCAGCTTAGCTATTTTAGGGTAAGTTTTCTTTTCATGTCTTGCATTATGTTTCTGTACATGCACATATTGATGAAACTACGCCCATACAAGTTATGGACCCATCTAATAGCTGGCATGGAGTAGAAAGGGTGAGTAGTACTATCGATTGCATGAAAGGGTATTCAAGATAATGGATGTCATTGTATGCATTCATGTGATCCCACCCATTTGGCACGCTCACCGAGGCGAAGAAAAGAAGCAATTCTGATTGGATCTGAACATGTATTTCGACAAGTTGATGCACATGGTCACTAGCACACACTTGAAGATCAAAACAGACACTATGGATCAGTATGTTGTTGGTCCAACTGCACTCAAGATGATGATGCACATGTTATCAGACGAGTTGGACAGAGGAGCCATATCAATGTACTCGGATGCAACGGAGGCAAGAGTTCACTTTCAAAAGGATGTCACCTTTGAGTGTGTGAACACCATCAGGGACAACCAATATTTGTATTAGTTCACCTGTCAACCATCATGAGGATGTCGAAGGGTTTGTCTTCCCACAGTTGTCCAAGTCTTAGTAATGTCTTTCATGGCTTGCTCAAGCCATTTTGTCTCACATGGGTACATGTGCAAATTGTATGTAACATCTTGTAAAGTGGAAGTCCAAGTGTCAATAGTGGAATGTAATAGTCATAGAGTAGCTAAAGAGTTATGAGGGTAGGTGAACAGTCACAAATGGGAATTTCAAGGGTCACACCACCCTTCGCTATTCATAGTACCTCATAACTCATTGTAGAGGCTTTTGGTTAGCCAAGCTTCTGATAGGAGTATCTTAGAGAAAGGTTGGAGAGTATTGTAACGAGCCTTGGCTTCTCTACAATGTAGATCTAGTACATCTCTTTGGAGGAGCAGGTGGAAGTGACCGTAACATTCTGCTATCGAGACTAGTGGTTGGTCATGGTTGTACTGTATGATTGGAATTTTCACTTCTTAATATAACGAAGCCAACACATTTCATGCATGTCTTGTTATTTTATTTCAGTTAACTTGGTTACTCTAATGATATATGTATATGTTTTCTTACGCATGTATGTATAGACTCCTTCTCTATATGTATGTATGAATCTTATTGAGATGTGTTGTTGGTTTAACCATCATTTTGGATTGTTGGTTCACCTTCCTTCCAGTTTGTGATGCAAATTTTCTCGTGTGTTATCTTTCAAGCTGCATGTTTACATAAGTTTCCAAGGGGTGCAACCATTCCACCTTTGGTGTGTTAGAGACATTCATGCACCTTTCTTGGCTTGCTGTGTGTCATGCCCTCGCTACCAATAGGGAAATCTTACTTGCCTATGCATGCAACCGCAGTCAAGGCGATATCGTATGACCCACTGTTGGGATTCCTACACCAAATAGTCTGAGGTCTAGTCGGGACTTCTTACTAGGGAGATCCCCTAACATGTTGGTGGGTCCAACACTGTCAACACATACTTATATTCCCAAGTAATAATGCTACAAGTCTAGGTCCTTCATCTAAAACTCATATGTCAACTCACACTTACTATGATCAATGAGATTCTATGGTCCTGTCAAAAACAAGTTATCAACATGTAGCAACAATATCATAGGATCACCTATAACAACCTTTTAGAAAAGGTTGGGATCAACATCACTCTTGGTGAAGCCAAGACTCGCTAGGTATCCATCAATCCAAGAATACCAAGCTTAAGGTGCCTTCTTGAGTCCATAAAAATATTTCTTCAATATCAAAACATGAGTCTCCTTCTCATGCAACTCAAAGCCTTCATGTTGTCCTACGTACACTTATTCATAAATCACTCCATTAAAGAAATTTGTATCCACATACATTTGATGCAATTTCCTGTTAGATTTTATAATTATGGTCAATCTTCATAATGTATATTTTCATCATTTATGTAAGAAATTTTTCTTTATGCTCAAAATGAAATTATATTATATGCATATTTGAAAGAAAAATTAGAAGGCTTGTTCTTCAATACCTTCTAAAACAAAGAATTTAAATTGGTATTATGTGTCACATCTCCATAAGATGACCAAGTTGGCCCCTCTTGTTCATGTCATCTAGGCCCCTTAGAGGCACCAATTTGACCCTCCTAGATGGCTATCTATAAGCATTCATTCCTCCACCATGAGATAAAAATTCAACCCACACACAAGAAAAATACATTTTCTCCCAAGTGAAGGAAATATGTTGAATTTAAAGTGAAGTTGATCAAGTCAAAGGAGTAGATAAATAGGCTTGCACTTGTAGAAGAAATCTCTGCTAAAATTCACAAGTGTTGAAGGAACAAGCCGATTTTTCTGTGGTAACTTTTCTATGATCTGCCTAAACTTATGTGGACAGAGAGGGCCAAATTTTGGCATCCTATCGCAAGCCTAGTTTATACCTTAACTAATTTTCACTTGTGGGAATCTTGGAGGAGGGTTGACTTGGAATCTTGGTGGTTTTCTAGTCTTTCCATCTTATTAGTCATTTTTATTATCATCCTTACTTAGATATCTCTTTTATTGAGTTGATTCTATAAGTAAAGGTTGGTGGGATTGCTCCCCATGTTGGTTTTCCCATGGTAAACTCGTGTGTTATTGTGTGGTTGTATCTTTACGATCCTCTAGCATTTTGTTATATTATTGAATTTCTTTGTGTAATTATTTTATGTTGAATTATAAATGTAAGAAAAATCATCAGAAATAATTATTAGTTTATAGGACTATTGAAAACTCAAAATTTCAAACCCATAATAGAATCAATACAAATAAAATTTATAATAGAATTCCACATAGAAACTTGAGCCAATGTCTCCTCATATTCCTCTCCCTCTTTCTGGGAGAACCCTCTAACCATGAATCTTACATTATAATTCTCCATGCTACCAAACACTACATGATTGATATTGTAGATTCACTTGGAAGTTACCACTAACTTCACCTCATGTATTAACACAATATTCCACACATCATTCTTCATGATGGATTAATATTCTTCCATCATGTCATCCTTCCAAACTTACTGAAATAATGCCTCATCGTAGTTGGACAACCTGGAATCAATGTTATGACTCATTAAAGTGCCACGAGGAGCTACACATCCCTCAACTTATTGCAATGTACTTCAAAGACATGATAGTCTCTTCTTGGGTTCTGGAATAATTTGGCCCTTCTATCTATTCTTGATGATCTGAAAGATGTTCCACAAGTTTAGAATGCCCTAAACCAACATCCTTGATAGTTTCATGTTCTTCATCACCAACACCATTTCTATACATCCTGTAACATCCCTTGGTAATCCTCGCATGAAAACACATAGGATTAGATAAATTTTACACAATTTACACATGTAATTGTTCTAATTACTTATTCCATTTTCCTTTACTAGATATTAGATATAATATTTATCTTTACATATAGTAATATTCAGTAAACAAATAATAATTTACATAACATAACATAACATCCAACGATATAACATATTATCGTAAACATCTTGATGTAACATTGCATCATTTCCATGATTCTTTGAACTATGTTAGTTAATCAAATACTTGGTAATGTAAATGACATGTTATGAAAAGAATTAAAATAATCCAAATAGAACCATAGGAAATCACATCATTCAACACTAATATACCCTGGAAACCCCATAGGGTGAAAACCAATAAATGTTTACTTTTATTATTAAACACTCATGAGGGTGTTCACCCCTCACTCAATGGTTTGTAAGAGAGTCTATCTCTTAACCATTATCAAAAAAATATTATAGATAAATATAGTTTAAGTAAAACATGTCTATCTAGAATATTTTACAATCATCATGATATCATTTACCCACAAATTCACAATCTTTATGTCGTTATGGCCTAGATTTTCCCCATCAGTGGACCATCCTACAACTGGCACCCTTCAATCTTCATGGAACATTAGTTCTTCACCTACCACAATGTTAAATATAATCTATCCTTTGCATAAGTCGCCATTATTTCCTTCCATTGTTGTCTTCAATAAAATTTGATATCATGATTAGATAAAGTATTAATCAACCAATAATCAATCCTTATTAATGATTCTGCAACATCTATTCATGTGCATACATGAAATATAAACAAAATATCATGACATGTTCCCTTTAGCAACACTGAATATGCATTAATTATAGACATGTCACTATTAAATCATGTCCATAAATATATACCACATTAATTTCTCTTCCCCTCCCATAAGCTTACATTCTTTTCCAAGGAAAATCAATACCATTGTCCAAATTATTTTAAAGAATAATAGAATCTTAACTTTCATATTCTTGCATGTATTTATATAATGTTGAAAAGTGTGCAACAAGATATGTTAAATTTAGGAAATGCTAAAAATAGAACTTCTAAAAAATAGTATTGTTGGATACCTATACCAATAGGTTTCATATTTCATGATTGGCAAATTCAAATGCCAAATATGCTCTGCTTTGCTGATACAAAGATCCTATATTTCCAAGACAAGGCAAGCGCGTACACTGCCTCATGTTTACTAATTTTTGAAAAATTGGGGATGGTCAAGTCTATCTGGATCCATGCCATGTTTCAATTTTATATTGTAGAATAGAGAAGAAGTTTCCAAATCGTTTAATCTGGCAGACCAATAGTTAGGCAGAGAAACTAAGGTCCCCAACTGCTTAATCTGGGGCCTTGGAAGAAATAAGGGTAGTGCTAGATAGGAAATCAAAAGAAAAAGCCAATGGAAAATAAAAGGCACATAAGGGTCTGCAAGTCCAAGTGCACCCTCCAAGAAGAAACAAAAAATGTTAGGCAGGTAGATGGGTAGGTAGATGGGGTTGCAGAAGTGGTATTTCTTCCAAACTGAATCTTGTTGGTCAATATAAGGAAAACAACACAATGGAGCATGTCTAACTTCCTTTCTTCCTTGTTTTACACTCATTACTAACATCCCTACACCAGTTGTGTTTGTGATAGAATTCAAGGTTTTATGTTGGTTCTGGTTTCCTTTAAGAGCCACATTTCTTGTGCAAAATTCTTTTCATTTTGATCTACTCCCCAAGCTAAGTGGTTTTCAAATAAACTTAGTGATATTACTCCTCATTCACCTTTTCCCTCCATATTAACCCCTAACTTCTATTATCTAAATTCCCTATGTCACCCTTTCCCTACTATTATAACACCATGGTGTATAAACCCCAAGCATTTTATAAATATCCCCCCCTTGGCATTATAGC
>APFE030485394.1:0-58149 GCA_000404065.3 Pinus taeda
TGGAGATTTAGATCTCCCTCTAGATTTAGATCTCCCACTTGATGACTTATTTTTGTTTCTGTTCTGGGACCGTCCTCATACAGACAAGGCATCACCATTCTGGTTGTCCATATTTTTGCTACCTATTGCAATAACCAGACTATCCCACGAATCTGGTAGAGAACACAACAAACTGATGCACTTATCTTCATCTGAAATTTTAATATCAACATATGATAACTGAATTACCACAGTATTAAACGCATTCAGATGCTCTGTCACCGAGTCTCCATCTTTCATCCTTAGGTTATACAGCTTTTTCCGCAGGAACAATTTATTCACCAGAGACTTAGATTGGTACAAAGTCCCTAACTTATCCCACAGAGCCTTCGCCGTAGCTTTCCCTGATACATTCAACAATACTGAATCTGAGACACACAATCGTATTGTGCTATTTGCCTTCCGATCCAACTTCTTGCATTCTTCATCGGTCACTCCCGTTGGTTTAGTACCTAGATCTACCACAATCCACTGATCTTTATCCACCAACAGATCCTCCATCTTGAGTTTCCACAACTCAAAACTCTGACCAGTAAATTTCTCGATCTCTATCTTTCCATTGCTTGCCATTTTCTTTCACCACCAAAATCGATCTCGCAGATCTCCCACTGAACAGGGTCTACCACAGGCTCGAGCGAAACCCCTTAGCAACAAAGGCGTCCCCTTGAAGCCAAAATAGCTCTAATACCAAATGTAGGTTTTAACCCTATACAGAAATTACCTGCATACGAATTCTAAAACACATAAAATAAACAATGCAATATCATAACACATAAAACACATATACACATGGATTTTCCCCTGGATCCCAAAACCGGGACTACCGGCTTGATTTTTCATTATTTTCCTTTCAATGTTACAATACATATTTATATATGCCGAAGCATCCAATACCATGGAACGAAAACCATCGCGTCCAATACCATGGACCGAAAACCATCACATCCAAAAAACATGTGCGAAAATCATGCACAAAACCATAGATGGGTCTACCCAACCTAACATAGGGTCCAAAACTAAAATTTCTGGGGCACTGCCCCGGACCCCATAAAGTGGGGTTACAGGTACACCTCAAACCCCCTATGACACCCACCACCCCCGCGCCCCCCCCCCCCCCGCCCCGCTACACAATCAGCGCAATGAAGGAGGGGCTCTGCCCCCCTCTAACCCCCTAATTAACTACGTGGGCTAGTCATGGAAAGAATATAACACAACCCAACAGAAGAATGATTGATTATACTCATGAATTTGATGGATGTATGAATGGTAGGATTGGGATAACATAGAAGAGTTATCCAATGAGATTCATATTTGAGTGAGGAATCCATTGAGAAGGAGGGAGTTATTGCTAAATTAATGATTTTGTTATTGTGAGATTATGATACTTATGTTTATGTCATGTCCATGAACAAGAAATGATGAAGGTTATGTCGATAGGTATATTAACTACAAATTGGATCCCTGGTTAAAGGATGAGGCATGTATGCTATCATTTACAATACATACAAGTAGACCACCTAAATTGAGGTTTTCCTGTGTTGATATTGGGATAGGTAGACCACCTAGGATTTGGGGTTACCTAGGCCCAATATGATATTTTTTTTTATTTCGGAGTTGTGATGATAACAGAGTTGCAATGGGAGTTGTGATGGTAAATATATTCCTACCGATAGAAGACTGTTGAGATTGGTATTGCCCGCACCTCGTAGGGAAGAAAGTGGGGGGGGGGGGGGGGGGGGCGGGCGGACTTGGTACTTGGGATCAAATAAGAAAAGAGAAATTCAGAGGTAAGTGTCAACTATTTCATTTAATGAATTTCTAATTGAATTCATGATTTAGTTTAGTTTAAAAATTGTATTTGTAGCGAGTTAAAATTGTGGACTAATATGATTTTATGATCTGAAGTGAATCAGATTGTAGGACTAACCTCATGAATAAATATGTTGGTAGAGGTATGATTTAAGTTCTTATGTATTTTCTTTATAATGAGTCTCATGAATCTATGTCTCTATCATGTAGGAAGGATATTGGACTAGCCGAATTGGGTGAATGAAGCTTACTAAGAATTTAAACAATGATAGCTTGAAGATAACAAAGTACATAGTAGCAGAAAGGGCCATTGTGGTGACACTGTAACACAGTATCTACTACTGATTTCCATGAAGCATGCCATGATGGATGTGAGCATGTTGAGGCAAGGAAATGACTTGGATATGGAACACTTCTGATGTGAGGAAACCTTGCAAGGGGAAGGGGGTGACTAAACTTGGAACATGAGTAACTAAACAAAAAGAGGAACTAGATCACCCAAGGGATAGGGAAGTAATGAAGGGGATGCCAATGTTTGACCTTATACACCACTAGGTGCTTGTTAGGTTTGGAAACTGATTAAACCACTCTATGCATGGAGAATCTAAACTATTGGATGCTTGATGGGTTTGGCAACCAATATAACATGTGAGAATCAAAGACAAAGTTGATGTTTGTGTGGAGCATATACACCACTAGGTGATTGTCAGGTTTGGCCACTGATCCAGTGTGGGTGAATTAAGGAAAAAGTTGAAAATCATGTGGAGAATATACACTATTAGGTGATTTCCAGGTTTGGAAACCAATTCAGTGTGTGTGAGTCAAAGGAAAAAAGGGGAATTGCACAGAGCTATGTGAGCAATGTTAGGTTCTAGCCTGGCATGGCAAACCACTCAGTACGTGGGATCAAAGAAGAAAAGAGAAAGTTAGAGATAAGTGTCGGCTATTTCATTTAATGAATTTCTAATTGAACTCATGATTTAGTTTAATTTAAAATTTGTATTTATAGCAAGTTAAAATTCTGGACTAATATGAATTTATTATCTAAAATGAATCACATTGCAAGACTAACCTCATGCATAAATATGTTAGTAGAGGTATGCTTTAAGTTGTTATGAATTACCTTTATGATGAGTCTCATAAATCTATGTACCTATGATTTAGTAAGGACATTGGATAGCCTGACTTAGGTAAATGAAGTTGGTTGAAAAGTTAAACAATGACAACATGAAGATGGCAGAGTACGTAGCAATAGACAGAGACATTATAGTGACACTCGAACCCAATATCGATTGTTGATTTTGATGAAGCATGCCATGATGGATATGACTATGTTGAGGAAAGGAAATTCCTTGGTTATAGAACTCTTCTGATGTGAATAAACCTTGTCAAGGGGAGGGGGTACCTAAACTTGGAAGGTGAGTGTCTGCACAGGAAGAGGAACCAGATAGCCCAAGGGGTTGGGAAGTAGTGAAGGGGATGCCAAGATTTGAAACAATGAATGGATTTAAAAGAGTCATGAGCATGACTAATTGGAATTAGAGGTACATCGGGTGTGTCTTAGGAACAAATGAGCTGAGATTGTTCGTTGAAGGAGCGTTGAGCGCGATGGAAAGCAACAGTAGACATGGGAGGAAAACAACACTTTGAAAAGTAAGTAATTAAATCTAGACTAGGTGTAATGGAAGCACTATGAGATATAAAGAGTCACTAAGAAAATGGTTTATTTAATGAAGTGTAATACCCATTAAGTTATTGGGTAGGAAAATGTGAATGTGATTATAGACGTAACAAGAGCTGTGTATATAAAGGTCGACATGAAATATTGTGTTTTGGGCATAATAACACTAGGGATGGTGTTACTTTAAGGGGGTGGGGTATGTAACATCAATTTTCATGATCCTTGATTTGTAAACATGATTGATAACTATGTGATGCCAATAGGAGGGATCATGTCTAGCCGGAAATATTTTGTAAATATAAAAACATGAAATTTTTTTATTGGCTGGCCTAATGGAGAGGGATGATAGATCCATAGTCTTGGGTGAGTGGATATTGATGGGAAAGCATGGTAGGACACCACATCATTGGATGGTTAGAGATGTAAATTATGGGAAGACAATGAACTATCACACTAATTTGAGATCTTTATTCCATGATGGGGAAAGAACACAGGAGCTGACAAGGATGACACACATGGAGAGACATAAAGACCCTGAGATAGAGATAGAGAGGATATGAGGCATTTGGGATAAGAAATCTTGAGAGAAATATCACACACCATAGAGAGAATGAGTATGTGAGGATAAGCATAGTGTGAAGAGTTCAATAATAAGTTGAATAAATCTTTAGTTGAGTGTTATTGAGTATCATTCCTTAGAGTTGATGCATGGGGGTACTTGGAATGTGGTGTACAAGCTGAAATATAATTGGGAGTCCTAGTAGAGACTTTTGGTGAAGGGTGATTTCCAAAAGGGGTTGATAAACTACCTACAAGGAAATCCCATACTCTCGTAAACCTGAGAAAGATCCTAGTTGAATCTAAGTTTGAATCCATGAGGGAACACTCCCCTGGACCGTGGATCTGGCTTTGGGGTGAACAACTACAAGAAGGATTTGGTTTCAATTGGCATACGGTTGGGTTGAGATTTGAATTCACTCCTTCAGTTTCCAATATTTTAGAGATAAGTTGTTCCTTCATGATTCTTGTATGTATTGTTGCACTTAAATTGTGAATCATAGTATTATGTGGAAAAGGGTATGTGAGTATTATGGTTGATGGTGGAGTACTCAAACTTGTGTTTTGTAATGAGATGTGTTTTATGAATATGTTTCATGCTCAAAATGTGAGGAATCTATAAATCCCTAAGAATATTGGCATGTTTCAGTTAATTACATGATTTTCGAGGTCTAGACAGGACTCAATAAATTGTTGTAAATGGTTAAAAATTTATTTATGACCCTTAGAAGTTCTTTGTGACTGAAGGAATGAATAAGTATTGTTGCTAATGACCCCTATAGCCTCATTTTGAGATCCATGCAAATATTCATCATGTTTAATTGATTATGACACAACGATATGATCTTTTCACCTTTACTCATGCTTGGTTATGAAAATAATGCTTATGTTGTATTAATTGTTGGTTTTGAGAGAGTTGTGCATCTTTGTGTAATTCTATGCAATGGTTGAAAAGTGGATTATCTCACTTATGAAGGGATAGATAAACTTGAATGATAATTTTCCCTGAACGATGAGTTGTCTGTGTGCTTATGTCATTTTACTATATCATCATGCACATAAATTAATATTCAAGGCTTGTGTGAACTGGTCTAGTATTATGTTAGTTAGATATATAGAGCACAATGGCCATTTATTGGCCAATTATAATTTCTGAGTGTTATGATAAATTCATTCCTTATGAATATGTATTTATTGGTGTTTTACATTTGAACATTGTGTCTTGATTACATGGAGGAATGAATTTTGTTGTTTACAAATGTTTTGAATGAAATCGAGTTCACCAGAGAAGCTTTATTACATCCCTAATAGAGTTGTAAAGGACTTAAAACATATCCCAACTCAAAAGGCCATTACACACCAGTGATAATTGATTTCAAGCCAAGTCAAAAAGGTTTGGGACTTTAGCCCATTTACCTTTATAATTGTAACAAATTTCCCAAATGGTCGAGGTGCTTGAGTGGCCTGGAAAGCCTAGATGAGGGCCCAGTACCAAATTACTCCAGGATTTTGGGAGTTCAAACTTACTTTCTCTACAAAATCAATTGTTGGCCCAAATGCTTGAGGGCTCAAATGAACGAAGGTGGGCCCAAACCTGAACTACTTTGGTTGTTCAACCTTCGGTGATGCAGTGCACGTTTAACAAATAAAAAGTGTTAAAGGCCTTAATATTGGGTGGGGCCTAGTGTAAATTGAGATCTAAGCTTGCTCATGGCTCGAAGAGGGGGTTGGAAAGTGTTTCCCTGTTCAAGGCTGAAGATTAAAATTTTCTGATAACATAGAATTATCGTTGAACAAGTTAAGGGTTGGTTAGGGGGGTGAACTCAAGACAAACCCTACATGTCTTGGTGATGTGGAAGTGAGATGACATGGCATACAAAGGGTGTGCCACATGGAAGATACCGATGAACATGTTGGAGAGAAAAATGAACCAGAATGAGTGACACATGATGCCCTCATGGAAGGCCATGCAAAGAATGTGACATCAACAAGATATCATCTCAAGCCAACATCAATGTTGGGCATGGAATCCCCCCACAGCATGTTTTGGGGCTCAAAGCTGAAGTTTTGAGTACTATTATTGTAAAGACTCCACAAATTGCGAGCACAGAGCACAAATTGTATGATAGAGTCATAGGGTTGTCCGCCCTAAGTTTTGAATGTAGTGTTAGCCTACCCATGGACCACGGACCATGGGATTGTATAAATAGAGCGAGGCTCTAAGTTGTAAAGTAGTTAGGAAGAAGTCACTTGAAAAACGGATGGAGTCAAGAAGATAGTGAGCATAGAGCAAGAGCCTAGTATCTTGGGTCATAGTAGTAGGAAGAGGCTCTGCAGCTGAGTGCGCAGAGGCTTAGTAGAGTCCACAGCTGAGTGCGCAGACCCAAGCAGCTAAGTGTGCAGGGTAGAGTCGGGTCTGTAACTAGGGAAAGAGATAATAAAGAGAAGTTTGATTCCCAATCTTGTGTATCTGTTTTGAGTTATTATATGGTTGATATCTTTTGCAATTGTACTGTTTTATTTATCGCGCACACTTGTGTGAATGACGAACACTATTAAGTATAACTAAACACATACAGATAAGCTAAGTGATCAATAAATATCGAGTTAATAGTAAGGGACTAGGTAATAACATGGATCAAGCCCTGAGTAGGGCTGCGTGAAGGTAGCATCGTAGGCTGTGAGGTATTGATAGGTGCGCGTAACGACGTGTGCACAAGGTCAAACTGCGGACCACCGAAAATTATCAAACATCTCTAGGGTGTGGAAACCTGGTTCTAGCACCCTCCCATACTACTTCAAGTGAGACCTCTGTCCGTGCTCTACAGACTGTTTCAGAAAGGGCCAGTAGTATCGGGATTTGTTTGGCTAAATCACCTCTGAACCTGGGTCAGGCCCCTACAAGCCAACAAATGGTTCTGTTGCCGGGACAGGGATCTGCATAAGGGATGTCTAATGTCGTGTCACTCGAATCCAACAAAGAAAGAAATTGAAGGGTGGTTGGACAAGAATATTAATGAGTTCACAGCGCAGGAAAATAGGAATCCACAAGTACATGAGGAACAATGGTTGGAGCGCTAATTATATATGGAAATCCATGAAATTTTCTTTGCATCCTTTCCTTCTGAGTTGTACGAGTGGATCGTGAAGCTAGCAGATAGTCAGGAAAGTTGTAGGCTTGATGAACCAGTCGTGTGGATTCCAGAATTAGTGCGCGAACTAGAAGCGTTAGGAGATAAGATCGAGCGAGCTATGGACCATTGGCTCGATCGAATTATAGGAGGATTTATCACTAAGTTCACAGTAGATACGACCGTCAGTTAGAATGAGGTGGAATCACACTGCCTCAAAGGACCGTGAGGTAATTATATTAAATCTTTGAACACTTGGACTAAGATGATATTGTGTGAAAAGTGGGTTATGTGAATAAATTAATGTTTGGGACTACACAAAGTGGGAATATCTACAGAAACAGAAGTAGTGAAGAATTAAAAACTAGTCCCTTAGTTTCACCCTCACGGGAAAGCGAGGAAGAGCTCACGAAAGTTTCTCCAAGAAGTGCGGTTAGTCTGATAAGGCAACAAATTTCGTGCTTATCATCGCCACCTACACCACCACCCATCTCACCCTCTTCACCTCCATCTCCACCCACCCCACCTCTGCCACCACCACAGTTTAGTATGGTGAGTGCGATCAAACTGTCGGTATTAAGAGGAGTAGGAAATGAAGATCTGGACCAATTCTGGTTTTTGGTGGGAAGCACAAGGAGCGTTGGATGACAATATAAAGAAGGCTATGCTGGTAAGCACATTGCAGGATTGTGCATTGACATGGTACATTAAGAATTCTAATGACCATCCAAACGCAGGAATCACAGAAATCCAAGCCACACTGAACAGGGAATTTAGCAGGCCAAAGTCAGAGACACAATCAATTATCGGGTTTAAGGAGATCATGATGCTCCCAAGCGATACCCCCTAGGATTTGGACCCAAGACTGAAGAGTATGATTCGCAAAGCCAACATGACTTTGACGGATGGGCAGCACTGCAAATGGTTTGTAGCGTCACTAACACCGCATTTAAGGATGGCGCTATCACAACAAAAGATTTCCACCTAGGCCGAAGCTTTGGTGATGGCAATGAGATTGCATGAGACCCCTATACAAGATCATGGTCTAGGAGTCCAACAAATCCACACGCAAATGCAACATTTGTGTTTGGGAATGCAGAATTTGAAACAGGACATAACACCTTAGCCAGAAGCGCGCGAGGAGGTATGGTGCATAAAATGCAAAGGCCAGGGGCATGATAAGAACCGCTGTCTAGTTTTCGTGAATTACTTGGTGGGAGGAGGGCCGATTCCGTTAAGACTTGAGGCACAAGTAGGACCGAGCGCGACGCCTACACTGTGGTGCTCGATTTTTCAGATAGGAGGAAAACACACTACATATAATTGTTATCTATCGCAGAAGTATACACAGACATCCCAACAATTGTTTTGTAATTTATGCAGGTCGGTAGGCCATGATGAATGCACCTACAGAAGCTACGAACTAATGATGAATCAGACTCTTGCCTACAGGGTACATACTAAAATGTGAGCCCTCGACCCAAATGCATGAACGGCGTGCATTGGATTTTAGGGGCGCGAATGAGGCTGAGGTGGAATGGGACCAGGAAGGGGTCGCGGACAACTAATTCGTTACAATTGTGGAGGGTCAAGGCACTATGCCCGCGATCGTATGAATCCGATGAGAACATAATTTTTGTACTGTACTCAGTTTGATCATGAGGCAGAAGACTACCCTACATTGATAGCGATGCTGCACGAAAAAGGGGTACTCCAGCCTCCCCTGACTCAGAATTTACAAATGATGAGTTCTGAGCTACGTGAAGAAGACCTGAATGTAAACATAGTGCTCAGAAGTGGTATCACGATAGGAGATGACAAAGGTAAGTAGCCTGAAGAAAGTGTGTGGGTTCACAAGGCTCCTATGAAGGAACCTAAATTTGATTTAGAATGTATGAAGGAGACATTGATGGAAGCTAAGAAGAGCTTCATGGAGGACTCCACTTTAGGTAGTAAGGATCGACTAGAGTTGGAAATGGATCCCTCAATGATCACTACCTTCCTGGAGACATGTATGAAACTGCTACACAATAGCAAGGTTGTCAAAGGGCTGCAGGAACTTATCACTAGGTGCACTGGGTCAAGAGAACCGCATGTATTTTGGAAGCTTGGAAAGCACATATCGTGAACATGAAGGGAAATGAGATTGACTGCGCAAATTAGGGAGTATGAAATGGCTCAAGTAATTATGGATCCAGGATCGGACGTGAATGTACTGCCAAAACAAACATGGGAATGCATGGGCAGACCTACACTACAATGGTCTCCTATTCAATTGCGAATGGCGAACCAATAGAAGATCTTACCCATGGGAAGATTGTAAGGAGTAATGGTGGATATTGAAGGTGTGAGCACACTGGTAAATTTTGAAGTGATAGAGATTGTTGATGATAGCAATCCTTATCCCACGCTACTAGGAATAGACTGGGCCACCGATATGAACGGGATAATAAATCTAAAGAAGCGCAAAATGATTTTTGAGAAAAGGTCACCACATGTAGTGGTGCCTTTAGACCCTACGAAAGAAGTGCTACACAGAGCCAGTGCGCGACGATGAGCTAGACTGTATCTACAAAATAATCGCTTGGGAATAGGATTAGGTGAATCCTACAGCGGATGGCCGGATTTCGTGGGAACGCAAAAGCTCCTACACATTAGATTCGGATGAGGAAACAGAACGATGGCAGAACTAGTTACACGAGGTAACCACGCTTAATCACAACATGACGATTAGATCACTGCGTTGCGTGACAATAGAGGTAAGGGATCTGCCTATGTATGATGGGTTGACAGCGGTGGATGAATTCCTGAACAAATTTGAAAGCGGAGTGCCAGAACAATAGTGGTTCAATGCTCTGAAATGGGCACTACACGTGACACCCGCAAAGTGGTGGGGTACACATTAGAAACGTTTTAGGACTGGCGCGGATGCAAGAGGATGATGTGCCTACGATTTGGAAAATCCCAGCTAAGGGGGAGAGTCGGTTACGAGGGGAAAAACAAATTGTGTGCCCACATTTCCCGATGGGCACAGACATATGACATGTAGCCTGCACAAGTGCACACCACTCCTAGAATATAGAATCGGAAGAAAACGCAGCAGTAGGAAAGGTGAAGCGCGCTAAAGACTATCCACGGAGAAGCATTCAACAAGGTGTGTGAAGTGCTGAACAGGGTTCACCAGGTGAGACGCACTGACTAGGACCTGTGCGTACCAGCGGTTCGATGGGCCTATAGGACCATGTTCAAAACCCTGACTGCGAAAACAATTCCAAGGTTGTGGAATAACGTAGGGACCGTCATCTCTGAGGAGCATGCAAAGATGAATCCACACATAATAGTACCCACAGGTGCAATAGTGCTCGAAGCCCAGGATGAAGAAATCACACAGCTACGTGAAGTAGAACACATAAGACTTCAGGAAGCCATTAGGCAAGGGAACCTTAGACTTCACGAACTTGAAAAGGACCGAGTACAGCTCAGGAAGAAAAGAATTTTGATGGATGCGGAGGTCAAGAGGCTGGAAAACGAGATCAAGGAAGCATGTCTCATCAATAAACCAAGGGTGGCAAGGCAAGGCGCGAATGATCATACTAATGAATTAGAAGACTATCACCGAGAATTAATTAGTCTGCTATCGTGGCTAGGACTGCATACCACCAAACGCAGTAACCAGGGGAGCGTACTACAAATAGTAGAACGTGCAACACGGATCGCCACGATGACAGATGAGGATTTTCCACAGACTATACTGAAGGGCGAGATGGATCCTTGCACAGGTGGTGAAACCACCTAACTAACCGTAGGAAGAACAGTCTTAGCACTCCAGGCAGCTGAAAGGGAGTGTGGGATTATAAATTCTTATGCCTAGGAGCTTCTCACTCTGACCGGTGTGCGCAGGAATAGCCTGTCACAAGGCGTGCGTCCTCACATGGAGGGATATGCTACCACACGAGTGGGTTGGGAAGTGACTGTTGGTGTCACTGTTCATGACAGGATGTCTGATTTGATGCCAAGTGGAGTGAGCGGCGGGCATTTAAAGCAAGAGTTATGGGAAAGATTTCGGAAAATCTTCTACCAAGAAAGTATTGATGGCCCGGAATTGGGGGGAATGGTCGAATTCAAATCCAAAAGGCACTATAAAACTCCAAGGACTATCCAGTAGAAAACACTTGGTCAATTGATATTTGAGCGGTTGAACAGAGCACAGAGTGTTGAGAGCCAAGCAATAATAGAGCCCTTAAGTTCACAAAAGACCCCATACAGTGCAGAAATGATGACGGCCACTAAGGATGTGTTGGGCATTGAAGAAGGAATCGTCAGTGAGGCCGCACAGACCCTCATGGTCCATGATGTTCCCAAAGGCACTGGGGTTGTGATAGAAATCCATAAATCACCCCAGACGCTGAGACCGAAGAAAGATAAGTAGGCAATGGGACGAGTACGCATGTCCCCGAGGAATCTGCGGCACAGTAAGTTATCAATGGAAGAAAAAGGCAAGGTAGTCACCATTGAAATAGATGAAGAGGAATAAGACTTGCAGACTCTTATCACCACCGTAGAGGAAGAAGAATACATGGAGGAAGACATCCAACCATTGCTCTCTGTAGAAAAATTGCCCGAGTATGTCCCTTCGTGAAAAGGGAAAACTAAAATACCAAGGGATTCGGATGCAACGAAGAGTGCACTCCAAACCCCGCTCCTCACCGATGGAATTACCTTTCAGGGCTCGATCCTAGGACGCGTGCCCACCGTGAAATTTGAATACTAGGACCTCGCAGACAATGAGAAGTTCCCACACTTAGAAACGGTGAACCTGATGAAACATAATACAGAGGGGCTGGTGATAATGCTAGAGCCGCGAAAATGGCTGCGCGGTGTGGAAAAGGTCAGGTTGCTTCATCTGCTATGGATACCACATTTCCACTGCACACTCATCACCATTTTCGTCATCAGGTAGCTGCTATGCCTAGTGCATGATAGGTACTTATGGTTGGAGGACCCTATTCCCATCACGACAGATCTCATCCACCAAATTTCTTGGCTTCCCTGTAAGGTAAAGGACCCCACGATGATAGTACGGAAAAGCAGTGATTTGGCTCTCACAGAGGCCATGAAGACAAAATATAAGCTCAAGAAGAAAAAGAGGGGTTACGTTATCACCAGTATCAATGATAAAGGGGTGTGCATAGCCACCCAACTCCTAGCTGGTAAAGTAATGAGAAAATTTTGTGTCGATGAAGTACCAACGCAAGTGGTTGCGCTCGCCGAACAGTGTGCGGAGGGGGTCCAGTTCAACTAGGCCGAGTGCCTCTGCGTAGAATTTTTTCTCAATTATCAAGAGGCCCAGGAACAAGGTAAGACCTTCCACTACACGTGGTTGCTCTTATCCATCTTGCTGGTAGCAGAAGAACTGCCAGAGGATAGCCAGTTCTCGAGCATCGACCGAGACTTGCCAAAGGCTGCGAAGTATGCTTCGCTCTGGGCCACCAAGGATGCAAAACAGATTTGTGATACCAAGATTTTCTGGGTGCTCATGGAGGCGAGCATCCAAATGTGGATTAATAGGAGGTCGCGCCTGTCCCCCATGGTGCACAACAGCCTGCAAAGTTTTGTAGACTTCAAGGCGGACATGCACAATATCTACATTAGGGTGCAAAAGGATCTGGTGCAGTAGTGGACAAAGATCCCATTCATAGCCACTGACGATGTAATATTTACGGTGTTAGAGACATGGCCTCTCGAGTGACGCGCCCCGGATTTGGTAGAGTTGGAGAAGACAACAGCATAGAAAAGGAAGGATGATGCCAAGTTTCACATCACCCAACTGGCCGAGAGAAGGTGGAGCAAAAGAGAGATAGCCTAGGTAAGGACAGTCCACGAAGTGGCACAGGTAGCTGCGGAGCAGAAGAAGGTCGCCGAAGTAGCAGCGACGCAGATAGCAGTGGCTGCAACAGTGTAGGCAGAGGAGGGCCAAGCATTGTCTGTAGGACAGGAGGCAGAGGACACAAAACTTGAAGAAGAGAGCGCGGACCTAGGGACCGCCTCTACACAGCTCAAATGACTGTGCATCATAGAAAGAATGGGTCCAAGAAATAAGGTCAAGGCTTCAAAGCTAGCCATTGACCTGATCACCTTAACTGAAGGCGATCTCCATACATCAGTGAGACGGTTTGCAATGTCACTAGTGAAGCACTCCAAGACTTTATGACAGAGCAACAAACTATGTCGGGAGCCCTAAGGGCGCAACTGTAGGAGTTACAGGTGCGGCCCGCACAGGAGGGTACCTTGTCTACCCACGTCACACCAGGAACGTCAGTAGCAGAATAGATGCTACGCATGAAGATGGCTAATACAATAACCTTTCCAGAGGTTACGCTTGTCTCAGAGAGTACATTTGATCGGGTGACGCTTAATACAATGAAAGGCATTGGCCTTAACTTAGTTGCCCTTCCTCACGACACACTTTACCAGCTACAGGATGGGATAACAGCAAAACTCTGGGCCAGAGAGAGCCCTGTGATCCAGGTTCTAAGCAAACAAAAGATTAATATAGAACAACTTACCTTGCATCGTGACAGGTTGGTGTCACAGAACTGACAGTTGGTACAGATAATTGATGACTCTTGTCGGTGTGTCCTAGAGTTGTCCATTACAATTGAACTACCAACATATGTGCGGATCCACTGTTTGGCAAGTGGAGTCCGTAACGCGCGTGAGGAAACAACAAGAGTGCAACTGGAGCTGAATCTCCAGATTGTTGAGTTGCAGCTGAAGACACAGCCTTCCACTCCCCCAGAGGTCAGAGAATAGCGTTCTAGCACTATTGCAGTAGGGATGGAAGAGATTGGAGGTGCAGTCCGCGACTGCACCGACATGTTGGAGCAGGCGCTGGAGGTCCTCACTACATTACAGGAGGACCCCAACATCTAGTGGCTGGAGATCGAGGCACGCACACTCCAGCAACAATAGGATAGCATTAGAGGGACTGCATAGACAGTATTCCTTACTCAGTGACTTGCAAGGATGCAGCAAGCCAAGGCTTTAAAAGATCAGGTGGATGTGGCACGCCACAAGGAAGCAGTTCTAAAAGCGGGCGTCCAGCCATGGATTGATGAAGCCTTCACAATCATGGCAGATATTGAAGGAAAGCTTACACAGATTCAAGGAATGCATGCACAGATGCAGCACAGCACACCGAAAATAGAGGGTTCAGAAGCAAGAATGTAGCAGGTTCAATAGGCAACAACTCAGTGTGTTATTGACATTCAGACCGTTCGAGACCAGCTAGAGGGACTCCATGCCAAGATCGTTGCGCTGACAGAGTGACTCAAGGATGAGTCACGATGTTTGTGTTGGGGGCCTGCTGGGCATGGAATCCTCCCACAGCATGTTTTGGGGCTCAGAGCCCAAGTTTTGAGTACTACTGTTGTAAAGACTCCGCAAATTGCGGGCGTGGAGTGAAAATTGTATGATAGAGTCATAGGGTTGTCCGCCCTAATTTTTGAATGTATTGTCGGCTTACGCATGGACCGGAGGCCATGGGATTGTATAAATATAGCGAGGCTCTAAGTTGTAAAGTAGTTAGGAAGAAGTAAGTTGAAAAACGGGTGGAGTCAAGAAGATAGCGAGCATAGAGCAAGAGTATAGTATCTTGGGTTGTAGTAGTAGGAAGAGGCTCTACAACTGAGTGCGCAGAGGCCTAGTAGAGTCCGCAGCTGAGTGCACGGACCCCTGCAGTTGAGTGCCCAGGGTAGAGTCGGGTTTGTAACCAGGGAAGGAGATAATAAAGAGAAGTTTGATTCCCAATATTGTGTATCTGTTTTGAGTTATTATATGGTTGATATCTTTTGCAATTATACTGTTTTATTTATCGCACACTCTTATATGAATGATGAACATTGTTAAGTTTAACTAAACACATACAAATAAGCTAAGTGATCAACAAATATCCGGTTAATAGTAAGGGACTCGGTAATAACACAGATCAAGCCCTGAGTAGGGTTGCACGAAGGCAGCATCGTAGGCTGCGAGGTACTGATAGGTGCGCATAGTGACGTGTGCACAGGGTCAAACCGCGGACCACCGAAAATCATCAGACATCTCTAGGGCGTGGAAACCTAGTTCTAGCACCCTCCCATACTATTTCGGGTGAGACCTTAGTCTGCGCTCCACAAACTGTTGCTGAAAGGGCCAGTAATACCGGGATTTGTTTGGCTAAATCACCTCTGAACCTGGGTCAGGCCCCTATAAGCCAACAGTTAACATGACGTTAGAATTATGTCACGCTCAGGATGACATCATCTAGGACCTTGGGGAGAAATATAGGTACAACTTGGGAAAGGACTGAGAATGGAGAAGGGTGAGAGAGAGAAATAATTTTGTCATCAGATGAGAAATATTGAGGTCATAGACCTTAGAACCTCGAGACCACGGGGTTCCTTTCTATGTGTTATGGCAAGAAAGTTTGGGCTTGACAAGAGCTAACATGGGGAGTTCTCTCATCCTTTAACATGGAGTCAAGTCTATCTCGCCCTAATACTCTTTACAAAATACATAGCAGGGTTAATTGATGGGGCCTATGTGGAAGGGTAACGTGGTAGGTCCCAGATGGGCTTCGCAAATGACATGTAGTATATTAGTTGGCTTAACAAGGTGATGTGAACCAACAAGGTGAGGTGGGGTTTCCATGTGGGGTACATGTGGGAGGTCACATAGGTACAATGTGGTAGGTTTAAATGAGGGTCAAACCTCAAAGGTGAGAAATATTCATATCTCGTACCTCAAAACCTCAAGACCATGAAGATCGTCACTATGTTATAACAAGAAAGGTCGAGGTTGATGGAATTTGAGATGGGAAGTTCTCTTGTCCTTTAATGGGGAGTAAATTTAGTCTCGCCTTAGGATTGTTTGCAAAATACATAGTGGTGTTGGTCGATGGGGCCAATGTGGAGGGGTAACATGGTAGATGTTACATGGGCTCAACAAATGACATGTAGTTACCTGTTGGCTTAAGATGATGATGTGGACCACTAAGGTGAGGTGGGGTCACCACATAGGCCACATGTGGGAGGCCACGTGGCAGGTTTAAAATGGGTCAAACTTCAAATGCCCATAACATTTGTTCTGTAAGTCGAATTGAGGAAAAAATTATATTGCCAGAAATCCCTCGATGAGCCAGATGTGATGGTAGTATTATTTTTTTAAGGAAGTTGGAAATTGAGAAATTTTGCAACCCAATTCCATAACAAGAACTTAGGGATCAGGGTAGCTTGATGTAAGACCTTCCACTACTCAATAATGACCCAAGGGGGTGGGAGGGTTCATTACACATTCAATATCATCCTTCATGTGTAATGGCTCATAGATAAAAACACATCATATCATACTAAAAGTTGTTTTAAAGAATAAATATCATAAACTTATAGCCATCAAAGAATACCAGCTCAATAATATTAGTAAGAAATAATAGGTAATAATATCTCTAATAAAAAATGGAAAATTACACCCATGTTACACCCTATTGGTAAAATGAAATGATATATATTGTTTATATTTTTGAGAAAAAACTACTTGCTAATGACTACTCAAGTCCATCTTCGATACATTCGCTGAAACATTTATTTTGCTAATGTGGTGATTTGTAGATGGATTTTCTTTTGAAGGAAGTATATGAAAACACTTATGGGGTTTACAAGGAAACTAGTAGTCAAGGTTTCATTGTTAATGAATCTGGTTTGAATACCTAAAACAAATATATACAGATTATTCAAGTTTGTAGGATGGTGATATGAATAAGAATAATTAGAAGGAAAAAACTTGAAACAAATGACAAAAATCGTCTTTGGAGAGGTAATATATTTAGTTAACATTAACATGGTTATAATTATATTATTTAATGAATACATACTTTTGTTATTAAAAAGGAAAATATCAAACATTTATAGTATTATATATGGGCTTAGATGACTTCCATTTTCAATGATCCTCACAAGCTCTATTTCTATGCATTTTAATAAATTTTTAGAAACAGTGGGTGATTTTAAAATTGACCAAAATCCCTAAACACCAGGTTTTATTAGCAAAAGTGTTTCTTATTGAAAGAAAATTCAAAGATAAAAAATAATTCCAAATTTTTGAATTCAATCTTGTGTGATCCATAATATGTATGACAAAAAATCTTTCGGTGAAAATCAAATATGAGAAAATCTCATGGATGTGTTTCGAACCAACTAGTGTGGTTCATCTTCAGGACAAGATGAGGAACCAGATCTAGGCATCGAAATAAATAGATGTAGAGAAAAGCTAACTAGCCATTAGATTATAACAACTAGTTTGACTCAAAACCCGTTATTAATATTAATAATATAAAATTAATCTATAGTAAAAATAAATAATAATTTCCTTTTATTTTTATTTCTTAATAAATATTTTTTTTATTAAGGAAGGTGAAAAGGTCAAACTAAGTTGTTTCAAAAATAAATTTATTAATAAATAATTAGTAATAATTTTTTTATTATTATAAATAATTATAATAAATTGATTTTAATAATAATATTTCCAACAAAGGAGTATTTTACAAGACATATAAAGTAAAGGCACCATAAAGAAATAATCTTTTTATTATTATAAATATTAAATTAACAAATAAAAGAAAAAAAATATTAATAAAATTAAAAGGAAGGTCTTTTAATCAAAAATTAGTAATAAATTTTATTAATCAAAATTTTACAATAAATTTAGACTTAAAAAAAAGAGAGAGAACCTAGGAAGATAGATCAGGGATCCAGCACCTCTTGATACTCCAACCATCATCTTTCTTTAGATTAATAGGTTTTTTTCAATTTCCAAGGCCTCCCTAAATTTTCGATGATGAAAATGGTCAATCTTTGTAATGACCCTTGCCTTTTCGATGCAGATGTGATGATTTGTCTTTTCCACATGTTCTGCCAAAGCAGAGGAGTGACACCTTCCATGCTTGATGCCAATAGCGTGCTCATAAATCCGTTGATTTATTGATCGACCAATTTCACCAATATATTGAGTCCCACATGAGGATGTAATGATGTAAACACCTTTCCCATATTTGGGGTTGAGAGGATCCTTAACTGATCTTAGAGAGCTTTGAATAGTACTAAGGGGCCTAAATGTCAAAGGAATATTATGCTTTATTAAGACCCTTGCAATCTTATCCATGGTCCCTTGAATAAAAGGAAGATGCACTCCAGAAAACTGAACATTGGGATCATTCTTATTCTTAGGACCTCTTTCTACCTTAATGAAGGCTCCAAGACACTAGGACTTGCTATAACCATTCTTATTAAAAACCTTAAGGAGGTGGGTTTTTTCATCTATGAGGTGATTTTCATCAGAAACTCGTAACACATGAGTGGCTAAGGTGTTGAGAACACCAAGCTTTTGATCAAGGAAATGATACGAACTCGCATGAAGATATTTCTCTGTGTGAGTTTTCTTCCGAAACATGTGATGAGATTAAGAACCATCATCCATTTTTGAATTAAGAACGTCAAGAAAAGGAAGGGTACCATCAACTTCACATTCCATAGTGAACTTTATGGAATTAGATTGGTTATTAAGATGTTGGAAAAACAACTCCAACATTTCTTTACCATGAGACCAGACGACGCAAGTGTCATCCACAAACCTTTTCCAAAGTTTGGATTGGAATAGAGCTGATGACAAGGCCTTGGATTCAAAGTCCTTCCTGAAAATATTAACCACAATGGAGAAAGGGGTGAACCACATGGCAACACCACATGTTTGTTCATAAAACTCCCCTTCGAAACTAATGAAAGTAAAGGTGAGACTCATTTTAACTAAATAAGCAGTATTAGGATCCGTAATGCAATTGATGACTTCAATGGCCTCATTAATGGAGATATTAGTGTATAAAGAGACCACATCAAAGCTCACCAAATTATCATCTTGATCTTTTTTAAGACAAATCTTTGACAAAAGATTCAGTTCGGCCAACAAGAGGTTTAAGCTTATTAGCTAAAAATTTATTTGAAGCAATAACTCATGTAAAAAAGATTATAATTGTGTTATTTAATGAATAGTTATTTTCTTTAAAAAAAATAAATTTTTATCAAACATTTATTAACAGTACATATATGAATAAATAAAATATTTAAAAGTCAAATGTTGTTATCTCAACTGGTTTGATAGTTGTTATTTTCCCATCGATTCAATTAGTTGTGAGTAACATGATAATGAGAAATATTATGTAATAGTTGCATGCCTACAAATATTATTGTATTGATTCTCACTCTTTACACCTCACATTAATAGAAAATATAATTTCCAAAAAATTAAATAAATTTTATTTAACATTAAAATTTAATTAGCCATACTAAATGATGTAAAATAATTAGCTATGATGTAAAATAAAATAATGTCTCGAAAATTAAACCTTCATAACCATGCTCTCAAAAATCTTGTAAAATGAGATAATGTTCCTAACAATTAAACCTTAATACCATGCTCTCAAAAATCTCTTGCGAATGACATCAACTTTACAAACGCAAAAATGGAGAAGTCAATTCATAAATGAGGATCTACCAAGAAACATTTATTTTAACAATTAAATGAGAAAAGAAGAACAAACATAGTAAATTATCACATTAATTACGCAATATTTATTAAACTTATTGATATGTTATTATCAATGGAATAATTATTGAATTTAGTGTCAAAATTTGTTGTTTAAGTATATGTTAAGTCTTCGAGCACTAAAGAAACTTGTTTTTAAAAGCTTTTAATACGTAGCACATTCACCATATTCACTATAAAATATTAGGGAAAACGTGAAAGTACTATCAAAGTGGAAGCCTGGTCTCATTACATTAGTGCTGATTGCTTGTGAAAGACTTCGGAGCGATGGTATCCATGAACCTGTCATTTCAAAAAACCAGAGGCCACGAAACCCTTACGGCTCATCTAACTACTACGACAGGCCGGATTTCGGAGTTGTTAGTTGCAGGATTCGTTCTTCAACGATCCGGTGTATCCACCAATTCTACCTTAACGATTATTCATTCTAATACTTCCTCTCCCACTTTTCGTCTATTGCTTGTCATATTCATACTTGACTCTATGTATCGGACAGCAATACTAAAATCACCACCTTTTACTATAAATACCGAGGATCGCGGCATGTAATTCGAACAAAGCAACAATTGCAAAAGAGCATTTGTGTATTCGGGAACAATGGAGAGGCTTGTGATTGAGGCACTGAGTACATGTTTCATGGCAATCACGATGGTGGTGGCGTTAAACGCTGTCACAGGTGAAGCAGAAAGAGAGATAAAGCCTGTATCCTTTATATTCGGGGACTCTTTGTCAGATGCTGGAAACAACAATCACCTGCCACGGAGTCTAGCCAAGTCCAATTATCCATGGTATGGCATTGATTATGGTAACGGAATGCCTACCGGCAGATACACCAATGGCCGAACCATTTGTGATATAGTTGGTATTTCTTACATGCCCCTTCCACAATTCAACTTGTTTCACCTTGTGAATATTTATTTGTATATTGGGCATTTTCGAGGTATTGATTTGATTGGGTGTTGCTAATATTGCAGCTGAGAAAATAGGTTTGCCAATCCCGGCGCCGATCCTGGATCCATCCACTGATGACAACACCGTTTTGATACAAGGTGTCAACTATGCTTCGGGTGGCGGAGGCATTCTAGACGAAACAGGATATCTTTTTGTAATAACTACTCAACATTACTCGATCCTCTGTTTTTTTTTTTTTAACTTTTTGGTTAATTTCATTTTCTCACCTATTGACTGTATGCTCACGTAGATACAACGACTCTGTTTGTGGAGCCAAATAGAGTTGTTTCAAGGGACCAAGATGTCCATTTCCAAGAAAATCGGGCATGCTAAGGCGGAGAAATTCTTTCGTGAATCCATCTATTTAATGTCCATCGGAAGCAACGACTACATCAACAATTATTTGCTCCCTGTTGAGGCTGATTCCTGGCAATACGCTCCCGATGATTTCATAGACTATCTTATTTCAACATTGCGCCAACAACTCACGGTGAGTTTTCCTGAATCTTAAATTTGAGACTATTTTTTGGATATATGTTGTGCCCAAGTTTACTAATGTTCTTGATGTTCTAGGTTTCGAGTAGTGGTCTCATCGCTTATCATGCACTCAAGTAAAGGGGCTCATGCTTTACTTGAGTGTGTGATGAAGGGGTTCATGTTTTACTTGAGTCTCTGATAAGGGTGGTGAGACCATTAAAAAATCAATAAACTGGTACACAATATATATTCAAAAACTTTTATATCAGTATGTTTTAGACTCTGTGATAAAGGGTGGTGACACCATTTGTAAATCAATAACCTGGCACACAATATATATACAAAAACTTTTATATCAGCATGTTTTACTTGAGTCTGTGATAAAGGGTGGTGACACCATTAGAAAATCAATAAACTGGCGCACAATATATATCCAAAAACTTTTATATCATCATGACCAGTGGCCGTGGAAATATACACTCACAAATCTTTTATATGTCAATTGGCGCAGACACTACATCAATTAGGCGTACGCAGATTGCTCTTCACAGGATTGGGACCTCTGGGTTGCATTCCATTGCAGCGGGTACTGACAACAGATGGTAGTTGCCAACAGAATCTCAACGAGTATGCTGTCAAGTTTAATGCTGCCACCGGAAGCCTCATCGCAGATCTAAATTCAAAACTGCCAGGAGCTCGCTTTCTCTTTGCCGATGGTTACACTTTCTTCACTCACCTTATAGAAAATCCCCAAGCTTATGGTAAGTATTCAATACATTTATTAGTTTATCATCAAATTAGAGTATGTTTCATGGGTTTATTTTGAATTGGTTATCTGGGTTTTTATTAACGAGAATTTACGTCTGCAGGGTTCGAAAATGCCGATACTCCTTGCTGCAGTTTTGGAAGATATCGACCCACATTAAGTTGCGTGGCTGCTGCAAAGCTGTGTCCAGACAGAAGCAAATATTTGTTTTGGGATGAATACCATCCAAGTGATGCTGCCAATTTAGTCATCGCGCAGAGTCTTATTTCTGTCCTTAAACTTAATCCTGGGAATCCTACTAATTCACCTGCACCATTTCCTTCTCCATCACAATCTTGAAAGTACAGTTGTTTGCGTCTTCATTGTTGAGAATACATGAATTTGTGCCCGTTTGCTTCATATAGATGCATCAGATACCCCTGCCAGACGAAAGGGTAACTGTAATTCTGCAGCAATGGTGAATTACATTCAAGCTTTCTGCTTCGTCGATCAATGTGTCCTTGGCTCCTTCGGGCGTGGCATAAGTAATATGATTCAAAAATAGTGGAAAGTTGGGTATGATTCTGTGAAACATCTGGTAAGAATTGTGAGAAATTTGGATTTTAGTTCTCAAGTTAAGTTTCTGTATTTTCCCTGTTCCAAGGGTTTCATCAAAATAACTATTCAACTCTCAAATGATCAGATTTTTGAAAACAATAACCAAATTCAAATAAAAAATAATAATTTTCCCAAAAAACTGTAACCTCAATAAACAACACCCACTAATATTTTATAATTATTATGTATTACCGGACAGAGTGAAGTGGGTTTAAAGCAAAACCTTAGAACTGTAATATAATATCGTTGGTCAAATAAACTACACCTGGGAGATTATCTCTCATTTCCTTCTCAATACATAAAAAAATAAAACCATTTATTAAAATAAATAATATTTCAGACAAGTATATTTAATCTATCAAATAATTAGGTGATAACACCTTTAAAAATCATTATAGTTTTACTTAATTTAATAAATGAAGAACTTAAACATAAATATCAACCACATACCTCATGATATTTCCATTCAAACGAATCGTAAATATATAAACCTAACACTTTTTGACATAAAAATGGATTAATAATTTATAATATTCGAAACGCCTTTAACAATTCATTCTATATTATAATGGTTCGGAAACTTTTTAGAAATGTATTTACTAATTAAAACCAATTAGGGGTTTTCTATGCGTAATTAATTTCCGTATTCAATCCTGAGTTACATGTTTTGCGGAATAAAAATAATATATTATTTAATTTTGAATTTAATAAAATATTATTCAAAGTTATTACTTAATTTTAAATTTTATAAAAATATTATTTAATTTTAAATTAACACATTCTTTTAAAAAAAAAATAAAATATTTCTTAAAGAATAAAAATATTCAATTACAAAAAAAAACAAAAAATAATATATATATTTGATTATTTTAATTAAAAACATTAAAATATCAATAGATCTCACTCTATATTAGTTGTTGCACTGAAAGGTGTATTATACAATTGTTCAACCTGGAGTTAAAGAAAAACAAAAATATTATTTAAATATATAAAAAAGCAATGTTGGTTATAATAAAAACAAAAATGAATTTACATGTTTGGTTACTTTTAATTAAAGGTAGTATAAAACAACAATTGCTGGCTTAGTTCAATGTTGAGATTACATCCTAGTCCACCACAAAATTAGCACTCTTAATCAACCATATATAACCAAGTAACGTAATTTCATTGTTGATATTACAACCCAATATAAAGGAGAGTATAAATATTTCTTTCTATCTTTCTTTCTTTTATATCTAGTTGAATTGACAATGGAGGTGGTATCGTACTCCGTTACACGGGGTCAAATCCCACTGGCTGCCACTATAACAGCTAGGAAGAACCACCCAGCCTGCAACAGCCCCTCACAGTAAGACGAGACTTGAACCCGTGACCTGCACAGTGGCACGAACGACTTAGTAGACCGTTCCCTGACAACGAGACCAAACCCCTATGGGCTGGAGAGTATAAATATTTCACTTTTAACTCTCAGCCATAAATAATCAAGCAACATACTTTTGTATCAACTTTAGAGAGAGATAAACTAATTAAACATGAAAAAAAAAAAAAAAAATCTTATATATTCCCTTCTGAGTGGAGGAAGTTGTATAATTTTTAGACTTTATTAATATGAGACTTAAATAAACTATTTCAATATCTATGGTCAACTATTTTATTTGAATATAACTTTAATTATTTATATAATAAATTAATATATAATATATAGAAAAATATTTCAATATTATATATCAAATTAATTTATCTTGAATATTCAACAAATATATAAAAAAAAAATTGCTTGTGAGAATACGAATAAAATGTTTAATGTTCAAAGAAAATAATTATTGAAGTAAAAAAAAAACTTCAATTAACTTTCAAACAAAAAGAATTATAGTAATTCATTTAATTCTAATATAAAAAGAATCTTAACAACATAAAAAATATTATTAATAATAAATGTAATATTAATAAGGTGGCAACCCCACATCAATCTAAGATGATGAATGGATAAAGGGGAGAAGAATTCTCCTGGGAAGAAGTAACAACACAAGGAGACGCATGGACCAAGCGAGCACGAATGACTACAAGAGATTCGTTGAGCTCCACCTACTCAATGTCGGAATCAAAAACCATATATTTCTCTACCCTTGCTACTCTAGATACTATGTCATCCAAGGTAAAGTGAATATTGTGAAGAATACTTCTGATATCATACTTCCCTGCAAACAATTGTACTTATCTACCTGCTTATCTCTGAGGACCATGCATAGTAGGGTTTCCACTTGTTGATGGACTATAAGGGAGTGGAGAAAATAGAGCTTGCACTTCTGGAATCTCCCTGAGCGAGGTATTCATTTGAGGCAGTAATGCAAGAGCTTTAGAGCTTCCAAGCCATTAGGTCTTCAATGTGAACAAATTGAAAAGGGGTCCTTATTTTTTAGAAGAATTTATATTTTTCTATGTAAATAAATTGTATTTTCTGAGTTGAGATATTTTATGATTTTTATAAATAGATGAGTCATGAAAAAGCAATGGATAAGTGAGATTTTGTCCATAAGGCAAAAATGAATCTACCTTGAAAAGCATGAGAGATTCTAGGGATAAATTGAGTGATTTAAGAATTTAGAAAAATATGCTTATGGAGTGATTTATTGATTATTTATGGAGTGATTTGAGGATTTAGGAAAATCTACTTTATGGAGTGATTTATGGGTGATTTATGGAGTGCTTTTAGGATTTAGAAAATATATTGTATTTCTTAATTATATTTATTGTAAGCCTACGGACAATGAGAACTAATGGTCAAATGAATGTGAAATTAGGGCAAGAGAGAAATGTATGATTGTGAGGTTATGCATGCACAACTTTTCTTTGTTAATGGAAATGTAGATTTGCCAAAGACTTTGTGTATGACTCCATGTATTATACCATGTTATGTTAAATGCTTTGAGTTTGCATGAAAACATTAATTCGAGTTTTCATGAACTCATTGAAGTGGAGCAATTTGTGTGGGATTTTGGAGAGGTGAGAGTTATAATATCTTATTTAAAAGTACCTGGGGATGTCATTAAATGAGTGTTGGATATCAAGAATAAAACTTTGGTTATGAGCATGTTTTACATATGGGTAATGTTGCATACTTAGCATTGTCATATATTAAGTTAAGATTGCAGGTGCATGGAAGTGGACATTGTAGGAAGATATGAATTTTCCTGCATCAAGTGGTATCGGAGCTGGTTAGGTCTTCAGAGAAGAGAGTTAGAGATGATTATGCTCTTTGATATTGGAGAATTGCAGTAGTGCAATAGGTAAACTAGTCTTTATACTTCTGAATTGATTGTGTAGAGGAATTGATGTTTGCGGGTAGTAGTTGAAGGAGAATGATAGTGGAGCATATTTTGGAAGTGTGATAAAGAGAACAAGTGAAGAAAGAATTATGGCAAAAGAACCTTGCATTATAGGAAGCAAGGAACAAGTATAATCTCTCAAAATAAGTAAGTGCAACAACCAAAGGAGCAGAGCAGTGCTCGAGAAGGTTCTAAGGAGAGAACCAAAGAAAATATGAAAAGGTCAAGCTAGTGAAGAAAGCTTGATGAAGTATTGAGTAGAAAGAAGGGGATACTTGCTACATAAGAGAGGTTTGGTTGTAGTTCATTGTTGATGATGGATAAGCTCACAAAGATAGAGAGAAGGGTGACCACATAGGGTCATTATAGAGGTTATGGTGAAAGCCATAGGAGAATGAAAGAGGATGTCAAGGAAAATAACATAAAGAGGAAGATAAAGGATGTTGAATTTGAGAAAGAGATGACTTAGGTTAAGGAACAATTGGATGTGCTTATGTTGATACTACAACAAGAAGCTGAAGAACAGAAATGTAGATAGATTTCTAGGAAGAAATTTAAATGGTCAATTAAGGAATTGTTTGCAAGAAGGTTGCGGAAGAAGATGAGGCACATGATAAGACCCTGGTTGAAAGAAGGGAAACTCAAAGAAATTGAGTACGAGGAATAAAAAGTGCACTATTGTGAATTGGAACAAGGATTTGTCCTTGGTGAAGAGGATGATGCTGTAGTGGATGAGATCTAAGAATCTCATATTTATGAAACTAATGAATTTTCTATCAATAAAGGCATACAAATTGAAGATGAACATACAAAGATAATTAAATAAATAGAAGCAAGTCTATTTCCTATAGATAGCATTAAAAACAAGTAAAACATTCAAATTTAGTGTTTAAGGATTTTGAGGAGGAGATGAGGTATTTAGAAGAATGGCTAGAAAAAGATACAAGTGACTACAGAGAGGTTGCAAGCATAGTTCAAGTTGATTTAGAGAAACATGGTAGAGTACCATATAGCAGTAGTATGGAGGAAGAGAGCATGAAACAAATGTAAGTTGACAACGGAAGATTTCAACAACCAAGAATAAAGTTGGAAGAAGAAATTAATGAGATTTGGATGTTGATAGAGAGTGTCCAAGTAGAGGTATTCTATAAGGAAGAATGTAGTCCACAATATGGTACATTTGACTGTTAAAATATACTTCAACCAAATCAAAGGAAGGTTGCAATTTAAAGTTTGGAAACTCGGAGAGATAAAGGCATAAACAAGTCAAGAATTGGAGCAACAACATAATGAAGTGGATGACAAATTACAAACTAAATTTTGGGATCCTAGAGGATTCAAAAATTGATGACACATGACCAAGAGGTCATAAACTTTTTCTACCTTGGGAGTATGATGGAAAATCATTAAAGCTTCCAAGCCATTAAGTCTTCAATGTGAAAAAACTTCAAAAGGAGGTCTTTATTTTTTAGAAGAATTTATATTCTTCTATGTAAATAAATTTCATTTTCTGAGTTGAGATATTTTATGATTTTAAGAACTAGATGAGTCATAATTTTAGAAAAGCTATGGATAGGTGATATTTTGTCCATAAGGAAAAAGAAAATCTACCTTAAAAATCATGAGACATTATGGGGATAGATTAAGTGATTTTACAATTTAGAAAAATATGCTTATGGAGTGATTTATGGATGATTTGTGGAGTGATTTAATGATTTATAAAAATCTACTTTATGGAGTGATTTATAGAGTGCTTTCAGGATTTAGAAAGGATATTGTATTTCTTAATTTTATTTATTGTAAGCATATGGGAATTGATAACTAATGGACAAATGAATGTGGAATTAGGTCAAGAGAGAAATGTATGATTTTGAGGTTATGCATGTACAATTTTTCTTTGTTAATGGAAATGCAGATTTGATTAAGGCTTTGTGTATGACTCCTTGTATTATATTGTGTTATGTTAAATGCATTGAGTTTGCATGAAAATTTGAATTTGAATTTGCATGAAATCATTGAAGTGGAGCAATTTGTGTGAAATTTTTGAGAGGTGAGAGTTATATTATCTTATTTAAAAGTATTTTGGGATGTCATTAAATGAGCATTGGCTATCAGGAATAAAAATTTTGGTTGTGAGCATGTTTTACATATGGGTAATGTTTCATACTTAGCTTTGTCATTTATTAAGTTAAGATTACAAGTACGTGGAAGTGGACATTGTAGGAAGAGGTGAATTTTCATGCATCTGGAAGACACCTCCTACCTCTGAATTTGAGAAATATACGAGATCACCAAAATCCTTAGACTAAAGGAGGATAATTTCCTTCCAAACTTTAGGAGGGATCAAATCAAAGTAATCAACCATGGACTCCCATCCAAACAACTGATGCTGGTGGGAAGATGAACCACTTGCGTCACTTCTGTGACTATGCATTCTCTACCTAAGAGCCATAAAGATAGAGGGAAGTGAGTATAAATGACACTAGAATAACACTAAAATTGTGCAAACCAAGAAGAAATTGGACTTTCTCGATGGGAGAATTGGGCTCAACCTCGAGAATGTCATTGCCAAAACTATATAGTAAGAAAAGTTCCGTAGAACAATAAGGATTGGCCCAACCCCTTTTGACTTAGGACCCTCTAATATGAACTGTTACCTGAGGAATATAAATATAGGAACCTAGCTAGAAGAGAAAGGATATCAGAATCTCAACTTGAAAAGGATTTCAAAGAGTAGATGATAAGAGATGTATCCCATAATTTAACACACTTGCAGTCTAGAACTCCCAATGAACCCCAACTTGGAAGATGCTAAAAAGAAAAAATACCAAAGAGCTATATCAACGAGGAAAAGTGAGCTCTTATATATGTATATGTCTATGTATCTATGTATATCTATCTATCTATCTATCTAATATATATATTATATATATATATATATATAATATATTTATATAATATATATATATATATATATATATTATATATATATATATATATTAATATAGTATATATATATATATATATATATACTTTTGGTTACTTTTACTTATATATTGATGCAAAAATTTGGGATTTCTAATATTTTTTGAGGATTTTCGATAAAGATTTATTATTAGTTTTTTTCATAACTTATGATTATAACGTTATGATGAAGTGTCTAATGTACAAAAATGGAATAAACAATATAAAAAATAAGATCCTTCATAATATTCCTTCCAAATTTAGTCCTTTTCTTTATACACTTTTGCAAATGACTTCTATTAGTATATGAAAGTATTACATTGAGTAGAAAGTTCAAAAAAACAACCCTAGGAGACCATAGCTCTAACCAAGTGTTTCCAAATACCTATCAGTACTACCAGTTAAAACTTGGAAACAAAGCTCAAATTTATAGACCAAACACAAAAAGAAAACCTACATAGCTAGATTTGTCCATGGCCTCCACCAATACAGTTTACAAAATATTGGAAAGGATGAGAAGTAGAACCATAATCACTCTTAACAAAACAAGGTTCATCAATGAAAAACCAAACATGAAAATGGTAAGCATTGTGCTGCCTGAGGAGAGAACAGTTGTCACCGCAAGTTAAATATCTATTTCCACTTGAAAAAGGGAGAGCTAAAAAGCTGGCGGCCTCACATCAATCCAAGATGATGAATGGAGAAAGGGGAGTTGAATTCGCCTAGGAAGAAGTAATAGCACGAGGAGACACATGGACCAAGGGAGCATGAATGACTACAAGATATTAGTTGAGCTCCACCGACTCAAAGTCATAATTAAAAACCATATATTCTCTACCCTTTCTAGTCTAGATACAATGTCATCCAAGGTCAAGCGAATATTGCGAAGAATCCTCCATATATCCTTTTGTCCTGTAAGAAATTATAATTATATACTTGCTTACCTCTGAGGACCATTTATAGTAGGGTTTCCATTTGTTGATGGACTACAAGGGAGTGGAGAAAATAGAGCTTGTTCTTCTTGAAACTGCCCAAACTAGGTATCCATTTGAGGAAGCAATGTAGGAACATTAGAGCTTCCAATCCATTAAGTACTCAATGTGAAAAAAATCCAAAAGGGGTTTTTATTTTTGAGAAGAATCTATATTATTCTATGTAAATAAATTGTATTTTTTGAGTTGAGATATTTTATGAATTTTAGAACTAGATGAAACATACTTTTAGAAAAGAAATGGATAGGTGAGATTTTGTCCATAAGACAAAAGCAAATATATCATGAAAAGCTTGAGATATTCTAGGGATAAATTGAGTGATTTAAGAATTTAGAAAAATATGCTTATAGAGTGATTTATGGATTATTTATGAATTATTTATGGAGTGATTTTAGGATTTAGGAAAATCTACTTTATGGAGTGATTTATGGGGGATTTATGGAGTGCTTTCAAGATTTAGAAAAGATATTGTATTTCTTAATTCTATTTATTGTAAGCTTGTGGGAAATGAGAACTAATGGCCAAATGAATGTGAAATTAGGCCAAAAGTGAAAAATATGATTGCGAGGTTATGCATGTACAACTTTTCTTTGTTAATGGAAATGTAGATTTTCCAAAGACCTTGTGTATGAATCCTTGTATTATATTATGTTATGTTAAATGCTTTGAGTTTGCATGAAAACATTAATTTGAGTTTGCATGAACTCATTGAAGTGGAGAAATTTGTGTGACTTTTTGGAGAGGTGAGAGTTATATTATCTTATTTAAAAGTATTTGGGGATGTCATTAAATGAGTGTTGGCTGTTAGGAATAAAAATTTTCTTATGAGCATGTTTTACATGTGGGTAATGTTGCATACCTAGCTTGGTCATATATTAAGTTATGATTGCAGGTGCGTGGAAGTGGACACTGCAAGAAGAGGTGAATTTCCCTGCATCAAGTGGTATAAAATCTAGTTAGGTCTTTAGAGAAGAGAGTCAGATATGATTATTCTCTTTGAGATTGGATAATTGCAACACTACAATAAGTAGATTGGCCTTTATATTACTAAATTGATTGTGTAGAGGAATTGATGTTTGTAGGTAGTGGTTGAAGGAGAATGGTAGTGGATCATATCTTGGAAGTTTGATAAAGAGAACAAGTGAATAAATAATTGTAGAAAAGAACATTACAGTAGAGAAAGCAAGGAACAAGTAGAAGTTCTCAAAAGAAGTAAACTGAGTAAGTGAAAGAACCAAAGGAGTAGGGAAGTGCTCAAGAAGGTTCTAAGGAGAGAACCAAAGAAAATATAAAAGGTCAAGCTAGTGAATAAAGTTGATGAGGCATTAAGTAGAAAGAAGAGGATACTTGCTACAAAGGAGAGGGTTGGTTGAAGTTCACTCTTGAGCATGGAGAAGCTCACAAAGATAGAGAGAAGGGTGACCAAAGAGGGTCATTATAGAGGTCTAGGTGAAAGCCACAAGAGAAGGACATAAAGAGGAAGATCAAGGATGTGAAATTTGAGAAAGATATGAATTAGATGAAGGCATATTTGAATGTGCTCATTGAGCTACTACAACAAGAAGCTAAGGACTAGAAATGTGGATGTATTTTTTAGAAGAAAGTAAAATGGTTGATTAAGGAATTGTTTACAAGTAAGTTGTGGAAGAAGATGAGGCACATGATAAGAACCTGGTTGAGAGAAGGGGAAGTCAAAGAAATTGACTACGAGGAAGAAATAGTGCACTATTGTGAACCAGAACAAGAACCAGCCCTTGGTGAAGTGGAGGATGTTGTGGTGGATGAGATCTAAGAATCTCATATTATGAAACTAATGAATTTTCTATGAATGCAGGCATAGAAATTCAAGATGAACATAAAGATATAATTAAATTAATATAAGTCAATCTATTTCCTAAAGGTAGCATTAGACCTCAAGTAAAACCTTCAAATTTAATGTTTAAGGATTTTGAGGAGGAGATGGGGTATTTATATGAAAGGCTAGAAAAAGATACAAGTGACTACATAGATGTTGCAAGCATAGTTCAAGCTAATTGAGAGCAACAGGTCAAAGTGACATATAGCAGTAGTATAGAGGAAGAGAGCATGAAACAAATGGAAGTTGACAATGGAAGATTTCAACAACCAAGAATAAAGTTGGAAGAAGAAATTAATGAGATTTGGATGTTGATGGAGAGAGTGTCCAGACAGAGGTACTATAGAAGGAAGAAGTCCACAATATGGTACATTTGACTGCTAAAGTATACTTCAACCAAATCAAAGGAAGGATGAAATTTAAATTTTGGAAACCTAGAGAGTTAGAGGAATCAACAAGTGAAGGAGTGGAGCAACAACATAATTAAGTGGACAACAAAGTACAAACTAAAGTTTGGGATCTGGAGGATTCAAAAATTAATGACACATGACTAAGAGATCATAAACGTTTTCTAACTTGGAAGTATGATGCAAGAGCATTAGAGATTCCAATCCATTAAGTCTTCAATGTGAAAAAACTTCAAAAAGGGTTTTTTGTGGTTTAGAAGAATTTATATTCTTCTATGTAAATAAATTGTGCTTTCTGTGTTGATATATTTTATCATTTTTAGAACTAGATGAGGCATAATTTTAGAAAAGCTATGGATAGGTGAGAGTTTGTCCATAAGGAAGAAGAAAATCTACATTGAAAAGCATGAGAGATTCTAGGGATAGATTAAGTGATTTTAGAATTTAGAAAAATATGCTTATGGAGTGATTTATGGATGATTTGTGGAGTTATTTTAGGACTTAGGAAAATATACTTTATGGAGTGATTTATGGGTGATTTATAGAGTGCTTTCAAGATTTAGAAAATATATTGTATTTCTCAATTCTATTTATCATAAGCCTATGGGCATTGAGAACTAATGGCCAAACGGATGTGGAACTAGGTCAAGAGATAAATGTATGATTTTGAGGTTATTCATGTATAATTTTTCTTTGTTAATGGAAATACAAATTTGGCAAAGCCTCTATGTATGACTCCTTGTATTAATTTGTGTTATGTTAAATGATTTTTGTTTGCATGAAAACTTTAATTTGATTTTGCATGAAAACATTAATTTGAGTTTGCATGAACTCATTGAAGTGGAGCAATTTCTATGAATTGTTGGAGAGGTGAGAGTTATATTATCTTATTTATAAGTATTTTGGGATGTCATTAAATGAGCAGTGGCTATCAGGAATAAAACTTTGGTTATGAGCATGTTTTACATATGGGTAATGTTGCATACTTATTTTGGTCATATATTGAGTTAGGATTGCAAGTACGTGGAAGTGGAAATTACTTGAAGAGGTGAATTTTCCTGCAGATGGAAGACACCTCCTACCTCTGAATTTGAGAATTATGCCTAATCACCAAACTCCTTAAACTAAAGGAGGAGAATTTCCTTCCTAACTTTAGGAGAAGTCGAATCAAAGTAATTAGCCACAAAATCCTATCCAAACTACTAACGTTAGTGGGAAGATGAACCTCTCATGTAAATTCTACGATTAGGCATTCTCTACCTAGGATCCATAAAGACAAAAGGAAGTGCGTATAACTGACACTAGAAATAAACACTAAAATAGTGAAAATCAGGAAGAAAGTGGAATTTCACGATATGAGAATTGGACTGAACCCCAAGAATGTCATTTCCAAAACTATATAGTAATAAAAGCTACGTAGAACAATAAGGAATGACTCAACCCGTTTTGACTTAGGACCCTCTAATATGAATTGTTACCTGAGCAATAGAAATATAAGAACCCGAGTAGAAAAGTAAGGACACCAGAATCTCAACTTGAAAATGATTTCAAAGAGTAGATGATAAGAGATGTCTCGCATACATTAACACACCTGCAATATAGAACCCCCAATGAATCCCAGCTTGGAAGATGCAATAAACTAAGAGAAAAGAGTTATAACAACGAGGAAAAGTGAGATTTTATATATATATATATATAATATATATATATATAATATATATATATATATATATATATATATATATATATATATATATATATAATATAATATATTACTTTTCTTTACTTTTATTGTATTATATTAGATTGATGCGAAATTTCAGATTTCAAATATTTTTGGACGATTGTCAAATAAAGCTTTATTATTTATTATTTGTTTTTTTTTATAACTTATGATAATAAGGTTATGATTAAGTGTTTAATGTATAAAAATGGGATAAACAATATAGAAAATAAGAGCCTTCATAATATTCCTTCCAACTTTAGTCTTTTTGCTTATAAATTTCTACAAATTATTTCAATTAGTACATGAAAGTATAACATTGAGTATAGTAAGTATTCGACAATTCAAAAAACAACCCTGGGAGACCATAGCTCTAACACGGTGTTTCCAAATACGTATCAGTACTACCAGTGAAAACTTAGAAACAAAGCTCAAATTAATAGACCAAACATAAAAAGCAAACCTATGTGAGCCAGATTTGTGCATGGCCTCTACCAATACAGTTTACAAAATATTGAAAAGGGTGAAAAGTAGAACCATAATCACTCTTAACAAAACAATATTCATGAATAAAAAAAACATGAAAATTTTAAGCATTGTGATGCCTGAGGAGAGAATAGTCGCTGCGCAAGCTCCATATACGCTTCCATCTGAAAAAGAGAGAGTTGAAAACGTGGCAACCCCACATCAATTCAAGATGATGAATGGATAAAGGGGAGAGGAATTCTCTTAGGAAGAAGTAACAACACGAGGAGACGCAGGGACCAAGGGCGAGTGGATGACTGCAGGAGATTCGTTGAGTTCCACCGACTCAATGTTGAAATCAAAAACCATATATTTCTTTACCCTTGCTAGTCTAGATACAATGTCATCCAAGAAAAAGTGAATATTGTGAAGAATCCTCCTGATATCCTCCTACCCTACAAATAGTTGTAGTTATCTACCTTCTTATCTCTATGGACCATGTGTAGTAGGGTTTCCATTTGTTGATGGACTACAAGGAAGTGGAGAAAATAGAGCTTGCACTTCCTAATTCTTCCTGGGTCGGGTATCCATTTGAGGTAGTAATGCAGGAGCAATAGAGTTTCCAATTTATTAAGTCTTCAGTGTGAAAAAAATTCAAAGAGGGGTCTTTATTTTTGAGAAGAATTTATATTCTTCTATGTAAATAAATTGTATTTTCTGATTTGAGATATTTTATGAGTTTTAGAACTAGGTGAGTCATAATTTTAGAAAAAAAAATGGATAAGTGAGATTTTGTCCATAAGGTAAAAGAAAATCTACCTTGTAAAGCATGAGATATTCTAGGCATAAATTGAGTGATTTAAGAATTTATAAAAATATGCTTATGGAGTGATTTATGGATTATTATGGAGTGATTTGAGGATTTAGGAAAATCTACTTGATGGAGTGATTTATGGAGTGATTTTAGGATTTAGAAAAGATGTTGTATTTCTTAATTCTATTTATTGTAAGCCTATGGGTAGTGATAACTAATGGGTAAATGAATGTGAAATTAGGCCAAGAGAGAAATGTATGATTGTGAGGTTAAGCATGTGCAACTTTTATTTGTTAATGGAAATGCACATTTGCCAAAGACTTTGTGTATGACTCCTTGTATTACATTTTTTTATGTTAAATTCTTTGAGTTTGCATGAAATCATTGAAGTGGAGCAATTTGTGTCAACTTTTGGAGAGGTGAGAGTTATATTATCTTATTTAAAAGTATTTGGAGATGTCACTAAATGAGTGTTGGCTATCAGGAATAAAACTTTGGTTATGAGCATATTCTACATATGGGTAATGTTGCATACTTAGCTTTGTCATATATTAAGTTAATAATGTAGGTACGTGGAAGTGGAAATTGCAAGAAGAGGTGAATTTTCCTGCATCAAATGGTATTGGAGCTAGTTAGCTCTTCAGAGAAGAGAGTCAAAGATGATTATGCTCTTTGAGATTGGATGATTACAGCAATGTAATAGGTAAATTGGTCTTTGTATTTCTAAATTGATTGTGTAGAGGAATTGATGTTTGCAGGTAGCAGTTCAAGGAGAATGATAATGGATCATATCTTGGAAGCATGATAAAGAGAACAAGTGAAGAAATAATTGTGGCAAAAGGATCCTTGTAGTAGAGGAATCAAGGAACAAGCATAAGTTATCAAAAGAATTAAACTGAGTGAGTGCAACAACCAAAGGTGAAGAGGAGTGCTCGAGAAGGTTCTAAGGAGATAACCAGAGAAAATATGAAAAGATAAAGCTAGTGAAGAAAGATTGATGAGGTATTGAGTAGAAAGAAGAGGAGACTTGCTACAAAGGAGAGGATTGGTTGCATTTCACGGTTGAGCATGGATAGTCTCACAAAGATAGAGAGAAGGGTGACCACAGAGGGTAATTATAGAGGTTTAGGTGAAAGCCACAAGAGAAGGAAAGAATATTTCTAGGAAAATGACATAAAGTGGAAGATCAAGGATGAAAAATTTGAGAAAGAGATCAATTAGATGAAGGCATAGTTGAATGTGATTACAAAGCTACTACAATAAGAAGCTATAGACTAGAAATCTAGATGAATTTTTAAGAAGAAAGTTAAATGGTTGATTAAGGAATTGTTTGTAAGAAAGTTGCGGAAGAAGATGAGTCACATGATAATAACTTGGTTGAAAGAAGGGGAACTCAAAGCAATTTAGTACGAGGAAGAAAAAGTTCACTACTGTGAACCAAAAGAAGGACTAGTCCTTAGTGAAGAGGAGGATGTTGTAGTGGATGAGATCTAAGAATCTCATATTTATTAAACTAATGAATTTTCTATGAATGTAGGCATAGAAATTTAAGATGTACGTAAATAGATAATTAAAGAAATGGAAGGCAAACTATTTCCTAAAGATAGCATTAAACCTCAAGTAAAACATTCAAATTTAGTGTTTAAGGATTTCAAGGAGGAGATAAGGTATTTTGAGGAATGGCTAGCAAAATATACAAGTGACTACATAGAGGTTGCAGGCATAGTTCAAGATGATTTAGAGAAACATGTCAAAGTTCCATATAGCAGTAGTGTGGAGGAAGAGAGCATGCAACAAATGGAAGTTGACAATGAAATATTTCAATTGCCAAAAAGAAAGTTGGAAGAATAAATTAATGAGATTTGGATGTTGATGGATAGAGTGTCGAGACAGAGGTACCGTAGAAGGAATAAGGTATTCCACAATATGGTACATTTCAATGTTAAAGTATACTTCAATCAAATCAAAGGAAGGTTGTAATTTAAAGTTTGGAAACTTGGAGAGACAATGGCATCAACAAGTGAAGAAGTGGATCAACAACATAATGAAGTGGATGAAAAGTTACAAACTAAAGTTTGGGATCTTGGAGGATTTAGAAATTGATTATACATGACCAAGAGGTCATAAAATTTTTATACCTTGGGAGCATGATGCAGGAGCATTAGAGATTCCAAGACATTAAGTCTTCAATGTGAAAAACTTCAAAAAATTGTCTTTAGTTTTCGGAATAATTTATATTCTTCTATGTAAAGAAATTGCATTTTCTGAGTTGAGATATTATATGATTTTTAGAACTAGATGAGTCATAATTTTAGAAAAGCTATGGATAGGTGAGATTTTGTCCATAAGGAAAATCATGAGAGATTCTAGGGATAGATTAATTGATTTAAAAATTTGGAAAAATATGCTTATGGAGTAATTTATGTATGATTTGTGGAGTGATTTAAGGATTTAGGAAAATCTACTTTATGGAGTGATTGATAAGTGATTTATAGAGTGCTTTCAGGATTTAGAAAAGATATTGCATTTCTTAATTATATTTATTGTAATCATGTGGCCATTGAGAACTAATGGCCAAATGAATGTGAAATCGGGTCAAGAGAGAAATGTATGATTGTGAGGTTATGCATGTACATTTTTTCTTTGTTAATGGAAATGCAGATTTGACAAAGGCTTTATGTATGACTCCTTGTATTATATTGTGTTATGTTAAATTATTTGAGTCTAGATGAAAACGTTAATTTGATTTTTCATGAACTCATTGAAGTGGAGAAATTTGTGTGAATTGTTAGAGAGGTAAGAGTTATATTATCTTATTTAAAAGTATTTTGGGATGTCATTAAATAAGTGTTGGATATCAGGAATAAAACTTTGGTTATGAGCATGTTTTACATACGGTTGATGTTGCATAATTAGCTTGGCCATATATTAAGTTAAGATTGCAAGTACATGGAAGCAAACATTGTAAGAAGAGGTGAATTTTCCTACATCTGGAAGGCACCTCCTACCTCTCAATTTGAGAAATATGCCTGATCACAAAAATCCTTAGACTAAAGGAGGAGAATTTCCTTCCTAACCTTAGGAGGGATTGAATCAAATTAATTAGCCACAAACTCCCATCCAAATAATTGATGATGGTGGGAAGATGAACCACTCATGCCACTTCTATGACTAGGCATTTTGTGCCTAAGAGCCATAAAGATAGAGGGAAGCGAGTAAAGTTGACACTAGAAATAAACACTAAAATTGTGCAAACCAAGAACAAAGTGGGTTTCAAAACAAGAGAATTAGACTTAAATCGAGAATGTCATTTCTAGAATAATATAGTAAGAAAAGTTATGTGGAATAATAAGGACTGACCCAAACCCTTTTGACATAGGACCCTCTAATATGAACTGTTACTTGAGGAATAGAAATATAGGAACCCCACCAAAAGAGTAAGGATACCATAATATCAACCTCAAAAGGATTTCAAAGAGAAGATGATAGGAGAGGTCTCCAAAAATTTAAAACACCTGCAATCCAGAACTCCCATTGAACCCCAACTTGGAAGATGCTAAAGAGAAAAAAGACCAAAGAGCTATAACAACGAGGAAAAGTGGCAACCAAATTTACCCCTTTAAAACCAAATGGAAAATGTGTTACGTCCCTATACTACTAGTGTAACTCATTATTGTTATTAGTGCAAACCCCTTATTGTATTATTGTGCCCATGCAGTCCCCATGTTGTTATTATTACGCCCCATAGAAGCCCATAATTGTTATTGTTGTGCCCCTACAATATTATTGTCATGTAGGCTTTGATTGTATTGGGACCCCTTAGACTCCTATACATAGAAAGGAGGTCTTGTCATTTGTATCATCCAAGAATTGTTCATTTTTGTAATGTAAAGGAGGTTTCCCCTCAAAGATGCTGATTTTGAAGTCGTTTATCTATATTTTCTATCTTTTTGTGCACTAGTTTCATAACATTTGGTATCAGAGCTTTGGATTCTAGGGTTTCGCTACTCCAAACAGATCATTGTGGAATTTTAATTATAAATTTTTCACTACGAAGATTCAAAAGCTAAAAAAAAAACTATTTGAGACAAAATCGTTCTAAACCTTGGGTTCGAATTTCAGATCTTGTCTCGCTATATTGTCGGAGATATGATCGGAGGAAGTTAGGATTTTTGCAAGCTCCAAAATTCCATCTCAAACAGGTCAACATGGAAGTTTTGCTATAATATTTTTCTATGAAGGTTCAGACTCATAAATTAAAACCCATTTGAGCTGAAATCATGGTGAAGCACGAGCACAAATTTTAGATATTGTTTCGATATATTTTTGGAGACATGGTCCAAGACATTTAGGGTTTTTGTGGGCTCTCGGATTACATCCCAAACAGGTGACCTTGGGAAAATCGTCATAAATTTCTCTCTAAGCACCAGCTTGAAATTTCGTAAGAAGTTACAGAAAGAGGACGGAATGTACTTATTTGTATATTATTTTCAAGTCCAAAGGTTGAAACAATGATAATGACACATGGAACTTCATACAAGTTCTCTCTACTGAAAAAGTATATAATCAGGTCATCTTGGGAGGAATGGCATAACTCTTTCTTGGAGAATCCATTTTCAATAAAACTAGTGGCATTGGAAAGAGGACATAGAGGGCTATTGTAGTCACAATTTCAGACCTTGGATATCTGAAATTTCAGAGATACATTATATTCAATATCGAGCTGCTAAAAGAAAGAAACAAAATGACTCAAATCAAGAAAATAAAAACACCTAGTAAGAAAAATTGGATAGATTATTTGAAGAATGTGATTGAAGCTAAGATAAATAGTTTTATATGTGCCATGGAAGTATATTTGAAGAAAGGCATGGCATATTTGAAGAAATACATTGAAATTTTGAAGGAAGGTGAGACAAAAATGCTACAAGAAAGGCCTCCTCATGACTAAAAGGTAGCAGAGGAAACTCATGATGAGAAAAAAATAAATGTTAATCATGACTTCATAGAATCTAACATTGGATTGAAGTCCCACCATATTCCAAAGATTGATATGAGGAAGTTTGATGGAAAGGTCCCATAACATGGATACTACAGATGGAGAAATATTTTGATCTACATGATGTGCAACTATTACAAAAGGTACGTATTGCATCTTTATATTTAGAACCAAATCAATTTTTATGGTATAAAGGGGTTTGTTCTCGTAAACCACTTGTCACCTGGTCAATTTTCATAGAGGAAATGATAACACATTATGAGGATACAAAGAGAAACACGTTTTTTTATCCAATTGATAAATCTCAAACAAAAGGGGTCAATGATGAAGCATATTGAGGACTTCCAAGAATTAAATATAAGGGTAAAAGATATTCCAGAGGAGCATAGGATTGATGTGTTCACAAGGATTTTAAAGGATAACATCCAACATAAGGTTCATCTTTGGGAACCTGATTCATTGGAGAAGGCATTCAGGTTGGCAAGAAAAATGGAAAGAAAAATTATGGCAACAAGGAAGCCTACCACTCACAACTATAAACATGGAAGTGTTGTTTCTCCTAGCCTTTCACTACCTATAAGTTTGACACCAAAAAATTTGGAAGAAAAAAGAGAAAATAGGCTTTGTTACATTTGTGATAGAAAATACACTAAAGGTCATAAGTATGCTGAGAAGAAATTAATTTACATAGATGGGGAAGAGGAGAAAGAAAAGAAACAAGAAATGTCAAAAGAAGAGGATATACACCAGGAACCAATCCCAAAGAAAGAAGAAATGAATCTGACCATATATTGTTATGCATTGACAAGAATTACCACTCCTTAAACTCTCAGGATTGAAGGGCATATCAAGAAGAAAAAGGTAATAGCGTATATTGATTCGGGTAGTACCCATAATTTTATTCATTGTAAAATAGCCACGGAATTGAATTGCTTCTTATATCCAGCACTAGAGTGTCAAGTAATGGTTGCAAATGGAGGAACCATAAATTTCTCTGGAAAGTGTCATAATATCAAGCTATCCATGGGAGAATATGTCTTGAATAGTCCAATGCTTTCCATTCCAATGGTTAGTGCAAATTTTGTACTAGGAGTCCAATGACTACAATCTTTGGGTACAATAACTTTTAATTTTCGGGAACGTTTCTTGAAATTTTTTTGGGAAGGAAAGGAAGTTGAATTAAGGGGTATCGAAGTAAAACTAGAAAATATAATCATTTCTAACATCATGACAAATCTTCTAAATAAAGAACAATGGGACGTATTTGCACAATTATGTTCACTAGAGGTTCCCACATCGAAATTATCTATTTCAACATATCTCCAAAATGTTTTGGACAATCATTCCAAGGTACTTGAGACTCCCAAAGGCCTCCCATCGATTCGTGATTATGATCATGCTATTAATTTTATTCTAAGAAGTGTTCCCCCAAACATCAGGCCTTACAGATATCCATATGCCCAAAAGAGTGAAATTGAACGTATGGTTGCAGAAATGCTAGAGGTTGGTATAATTCAACCTAGTCAAAGTTCTTTCTCTACTCCAGTGGTATTGGTGCACAAGAAGGATGAATCATGGTGCATGTGTCTGAATTATAGGTAGCTCAACAAGTTTAATATTAAAGATAAATTTCCCATTCCTATCATTGATGAATTTTTGGATGAATTACATGGAGCAATTTACTTCGCCAAGTTGGATATTCATTCAGGATATCATCAAATTAGAATGAAGACTAAAGACATTCCAAAAAAACATTTAGAACTCGTGAGGGTCATTGTGAATTTTTGGTCATGCCTTTTGGCTTTACCAATGCACCTTCTAGATGTCAAGGTTTGATGAATTCCACTTTCAAACCCTTCATTAGAAAATTTGTGTTAGTATTTTTTTATGATATACTAATCTACATCATGTCTTGGAAGGATCATGTTCAATGTGTTGACAGGGTACTCAAACTATTGGAGGAGAAACAATTATATGAAAAAAGCTCCAAATATTTCTTTGGAGTACAAGAGGTGGAGTATTTGGGTACTCAGTTAGCTCATAGCTCATCTTATCATCCACCATCCATCACATCATCTTTAAAAGAAAATTCTAAGGGTCAATCACTGGAAGATCACATCGAGCATCAACAACAAGTTCTTAAACTCTTAAAGGATAACCTCACTTTGGCACAAAATAGAATGAAACAATAGATAGATCAACATCACATCAAAAGAAGTTTTGATGTAGGTGACAGGGTATTTCTATGACTACAACCATACAAACAAATGTCCCTCAAGAAAGCTAAGAAGGATAATAAATTATCACCAAATTATTATGGTATGTATAAGGTGTTACAAATATTGGTACTATGGCATACAAATTGGATCTTCCTACATCTTCTTAAATGCACCCAGTTTTCCATGTTTAATGCTCAAAGAAGGTTATAGGTGAGAAGATCCCAGATCAAACAATATTTCCAGAAGTTGACAAGGAAGGAAAAATCATATTGGAACATGAAGCAGTCACAAAAAAAAAAAAAAATCGACAGCTACGAAATCAATCAATTTCTCAGTATCTCATCAAGTGGAAGAACTTATCGTTAAAGATTCCACATGGAAGGATGAAAATTTTATATAGAAACATCCAAAACTACTCAAGCATTGAGGACAACACTATTTTAAGGAGAGGGGCACATTATGTCCCTATACTACTAGTACAACCCCTTATTTTTATTAGTGCAACCCCTTATTGTTATTAGTGAAACCCCCTTATTGTATTATTGTGCCCATATAGTCCCCATGTTGTTATTATTATGCCCCATAGAAGCCCGCTATTTTTATTGTTGTGCCCCTACAATATTATTGTTCTGTAGGCTACAATTGTATTGGGACCCCTTAGACTCCTATATATAGAAAGGAGGTCTTTTCATTTGTATCATCCAAGAATTGTTCATTTTTGTAATGTAAAGGAGGTTTCCCCCTTGAAGAGGCTGATTTTGGAGTTGGTTATCTATCTTTTCTATCTTTTTGTGAGCCGGTTTTATAACAAAATGTACATAGATACTAGACCGCCCAAACCAAAACAAAGAAATTGAACGAAATACCAATTGAATCAGAACCATAAAGTGACGAGGTAGGAAGAAATACCACCAGTGCAAAGGAAGGTCTAATTCCTATGTTATGAAGGAACAATACGAAAAACATTGACTCTCTCTTAAATTCCAAAAACTATAAGGACCAAGCCAATTGACCGGCATCAAGGAAACATAATTGGAGCTAACCAAATGCTAAGGAAGGTAATTAAGGTAGGCACCCCCAGAACTAGAGTAAATTTGATGTTGTAACTTAGAGTTGACGAGCAAGAAGAATTTCTCTTCACCACCCTAGGTAACCATGCTAAGTTGCGACCCTGATATGGGGCCCATGCAGTTATATTAGAGGGATGACACCTTAATGCCTTTACCACTAACATCAAGGTCCAGACACAAAAAACTGTAATGTTTGGCACACCATTTTGTAGAGCTATAAAAAGGGTCTCTTTCACCTCTAGTTACCTCACATTAATATGTCAATCCGGGAATGTCTTGTTATTTCAAAGAGTGTCTCAGTCTGAGGCTTAGCATTTGTCAGAGTAATGCTCGTAGTACAGCTGTTTAAAACTACAAGAGTAAATTAATGCATGTCTACAACTTAACTACTTCAAAAGGCTAAATCACTCAAAGCAATGCATCAGTCAAGGGTTCGATGGCAATAACCCATCCCTTTCGTAATTGATGAGAACAGATCAAGGGTCTGGGAGCCAAGTAGGAGATGCCGATGCTCACTACAACCTGAGAGCATCCTTAATAAATAAGAAATGAAACGGCAGGTAAAGAAAATAGCAATGAAATAGAACAGTGCATCAGTCAAGGGTTCGGTAGCAATAACCCATCCCTTTAGAAACTGATGAGAACAGATCAGGGGTCTGGGAGCCAAGTAGCAGATGCCGATGCTCACTACAGCCTGAGATCGTCCTTAATAAATAAGAAGTAAAACGACAAGTAAAGAAAACAGCAAATCAACAATCTTGAAATGGAACAACAATTGAAATGGAACAACAATTCAGAAATGGAACAGCAATTCAGAAATAAGCAATAACCAAGTTCATCAAGCTATAACTCTATTCAATCACACCAATCCAAACATCAATCCTTCATTCTTAGAGATGTACACATAATATGGAACAACACTACCTACGGATCCAAGATGAAAAAAAACCATACAAACACAACGTGCTTAATCTGACTCCGTTATCGCTCTAAATAAAAGCATACGATTGCATCTCAAGACGAAAACAGTAACATTCAATGATTGTTAGATTTCAGGCTTCTGTGGAAGTGTTTTGCAGTGGTATGATCCGGATTGTCCACAGTCTTTTGTTCATTGAGTCGACGTTTCATAAATGATGTAATGATAAGGCACAATCGCATAAAACTCTGTAATGGAATGACAATATCCTGAAGAGATTAACCGTATTATACCAACACTTAAGGGATTGATAACATGATGCAGCGTCAATACAACACTTTTGTTTGCTGAACATTAAATGAGTCAAACACAACAGAGCATGTAACATAAACCTTATAAAACACAACAGATTACCAGATCACGTCGATAAACAAACCACACAGAAACCACGCATAATGGTACAAGAGCAAGTGTCCTCCAGGGCTAGGCCCTTAGTCTCCAAGGGTACACCGCTTAAGATTGATCCAGGCTCAAAGATGAAAGAGTAACCAAGTCTATATTAATGCATGAAGTAAAATTACAGTAACTCAAGTCTTAACAGAACATAACGATCGTAGTCTTGATCTTTCTTAAAAGAAATTACATAGAGTCATCCCCCTCTAGCCAACAACGCTAGTCCTTATATAAGGATGATGACAGAGATATCTAGATGCAGAAATAGATAAAACAGCGATCCCTCAGGATCTAAGATCCTGAGGGATTTGCAAAATCGTTAATCCTGAGTCACTTCTTTCCTTTTCTGCGCCGAGCTGGTATCTCCGCTTCCTTTCCTAGGTTGGTCCGTTTTGATCTGGTTTGCACGCAGTCTCCTGTCGAAGGGACAGCAGTTAATTCATCTTTGTCTTTTCCTTTAGGATGGCCACTTTCCGTTTTTCCTCCCTCCTATACATGGGAATGACAATTATCAGCGTTCTCTATTAATCTCACATGTTTCGTTATAATTCTTTATTATTTTCTAAGTTTCTAATGCAAAAAGGCTTATAAGTCCTAATGAAAAGATAATGAAATAACCATCAAAATATACCTTCTTTGATACTCCACACACCCCCCGGCTTACCCTTTTTCATGGCCTCATGAAAACATTGTAGTTGACATGCAAGGCAATGAGTGAGTAGGCTGGAGATGGAATCTCCTGTGAGGGCCTACAACCGTGATGCAAAACTAAATGATCAAAGAAATGGCCTGTCTGACCCTCAGGCATCTCATACAGGGCTTGGTATTCGGGTGCAGGATGCCAAATGATTGGACTCCGGAACCTATATCCTAACCAGGATGGCCCTGCCCTCAAAACAATTTCACCATAGAGGGGAAAACGGTTAGCAGCAAGTTTAAAATTCTCATACTTAAATGGTTCTCTGAGCTAGATATTCGGATTAGATATTTGATATCGAAATTTAGCTACATCAACGACAGGGTCTTTAATAGAGGAAAAGTATTCAAGTCCCTACCGAATGATTGCTTCATGCATGGGTCCTAATGCTTCAATCACTCCTGGAGCCTTCATGAGATTTCTATGTCTCCTCCATAACTGTTCTTGGTCCCTAGGCTCAGCTCTTACCCATAGATCTAATCCGTTTTTTTATCTTTGAAAAGCATTGTAGGCTTTAAGCCATTTAATCTGATTAACTGCAAATGAGATAAATGCTTGCAATTGAATGTCCCCAACAAAAGGGCTAGGGTTCAGTTCAATCTCTTGTTCTAGTACAAGGTTATGCAAGTAAAATTCACACAATAACCTCTGCACTTTTACCCCGTAATGTTTACAGCAATTTATGAAATCATCTATAGTGTTAATTTGTATGGGAGCACCTGCTTTAACAGCCTTTATTTTCAATTGTAAATACCTTTCCATTAGAAATAGGGCATAGTTCTTGGCAGGGGCTCTACATGCTAGGACGTTATTGTATAGAGAACATAAGGTATCCATCTGTTTGATAACTACATCTAATCTACGAGTTACCTTTGCAACTTTATCTTGTTCCCTCCGCCATCCTTCGAAAGCTTGGCTTTCAGATAAGTTGACATTCCTTCAGTGCTGTTGTAGTTCTTCATATTTTTCTCGGGGGACCGTTTGCTCCCTAAGCTTTTTTTCTTTTTGCTGGGCCTGCTTCAAACCTTTGTAAAGGGTTATCGTTTTCAGATCCTTTTTCCATGCAGCCATGGAGGCTGGGAGCTTTACCTAAACTTTCTTATTTCACTGCTTCGAGTTCAGAACCCTTATTACTCCCGAAGGTGGTGCCTCCGTCTGAACTATCTTATCATCCTTTTCAATTTTAACACGAACACCAGCCCACTGCTGTTCCTTTTCAATTGGAACAGCAGTCTGCTTTTCAGCTTCATTTGGAACAGCAGCTTGGCTTTTGTCAGGGTTTTGAGCAGTAGGATGGATTCTGGTCCTCCGCCTCTTGCCCTTAAGGGATTTTACTGGTGTGGTCAGACATTTTCTTCCTGAAGTGCCTTTTACCCTTTGCCTCACCTTTAGAACCCTAATCTGCTGATGAAGCTGGACTATTATGTTCAACAATCTCTACTGTTCCTTTCGTAATTCCCTTATTTCCGCCATTTCTTCAGAAGGAACAGTAGGTTGTTTGCTGTGGTTTGGACTGCGGCTAGCTTCTTGATTTTCTCCCTGGGGTGGCTATTCCTGGGCAAGAACCTTAATTGGCTCTATTATTTCTTGGGCTAATTCTTCTTCCGCCCTTATTTCCTCCGGACTTTCTTCTGGTGCCTCCTGATTAGGAACGGGCTGTTCCTGCTCAGCGTTTTCTGATATCTTCTCATTATGAACGGACAAATTTTGTACTTCCGCCTCTTCTGCATGCGATTCCTCGGGTGCATCTTTCTCCTGGGGTTTCTCTACGAAATGGAGGTTCGATGGACTTAGAGGTTGGCCATATTCGCCCATATTGGCCAAAATTTTGGCCAATTCATCTGCCCCTAATGGGTCTTGTAATGGGCTACCTTCCTGCTGTTCCATTCCTTCCTCCTGCTGGGACTGCTCGTCTCCTTCTTCTTCTGATTGCTCATCTTTTTCTTCTTCTCCTTCTGCAGATTCCTTTGCCTCCTCTTCTTCTTCTTCTCTTTCTGCCTCTGCAAACTGCTCTGCTTCCTCGTCATCTTCTTCTTCTGTTTCTGCCTCTGCAGACTGCTCTGCTTCCTTGTCGTCTTCTTCTTCTGTTTCTACCTCTGCAGACTGCTCTGCTTCCTCGTCGTCTTCTTCTTCTGTTTCTGCCTTTGCAGACTGCTCTGCTTCCTCGTCGTCTTCTTCTTTTGTTTCTACCTCTGCAGACTGCTCTGCTTCCTCATTTTCGATTTCTATTGTCTGGCTCATGCCTTCCTGGGGCTTCTCCATCCCCTCTCGTAGCCATGCGAGCCGGGCCGATTTTCTGCGTTTTTCTCGTCGTTCAGGTGTGCTGGTGACATGTTTCCATTTTTCAGATTTCTTTCGTTTTTCAGGTTGCTCCATTGTGCAAGTGTCCTGCTTCCGTTTTTCTGAACATTGGGGTCTGCTAGTAACTTGTTTTCATTTTTTCGGACGTTCGGATGTGGCCAACCCTCCATTAATGATGGTAATTAGTTCTTCCCAGCTGCTATGCTGCTAGGTGAGACTATAGTTAACTATCAATCGAATTAGTCTGTGGTGGCTGACGACTGAATTTACGTGCTATTCTCTTTTCATGCTTCATGCAACGTCATGAAGTAGTGAATTCAACAATGCAGGTAAATTCACAAAACATTTTTGTTTTAAAACAGCTAGGAGTTTAAGATGTCGTGGTCTTACCACGTCTTTTCTGCCTTCACAGGTGATGTAGCTTTGGATGATTTTTGCTAATTCCGCCCATGGCTCTCTTAGCGTTGCTGGTAGCACCCCCTTTCCTCGAATTTTCAAGCTCTCGCCCTCGTCCTGAAAGATTTCTAAAATCTTCTGCAGCCTTTCCTTCTTTATCGTCCATACTGGTCCAGTGGCTGGCAGTCCCGAGACTTCTACTATTATGTAATCAGTGACTGCTATTCGTCTTCCTCTTACTGTGGAGTAGTTTTCTTGCAAATTCTGTAAAAATTCAACCGCTACTGTTTCATTGGACTCCTTCAGGCGGTTGAGATAGGTCAGCCATCCTGCTTTTTTCAGGATTTTCTGGGCTGCAGCCGAAACAGTTAACACTTGCGGTTCTCTGCGAACTAACCTTCCTCCCATAGTTTCACTGCAAATTCTCAAAGGAACAGCAGCTGTTTGTTGAAACACAGAGAAGTTGATGGCGTATCACTCGTTCAAATTCTAATGCTACGGCGTATGCAGTGGAAATGGCTTTGAACAACAACTCATGCAGAAGAAAAAAAAATAGAAAAATATAATACCATTGAGTCATGTTGTGCCTGAGTGCACAATTTCTCAAATGACGGGCTGACACGTGCTCTGGGGAATGATAAGGTTACCCTCCCCCCCCTCCCCGCAATGTGACAGGATGTCCCAGCCGTCAAATAAAGGAGTAGCGCCTGTTCTGCCGCAAGGTCTTTAAGAAACATCATATGGAAATATGCCATGCTTACAAAATAGCCTATTACTGAAATTGAGGTATAAAGTTACATCGCTTTAATACGTAAGAGACTACGGTGATTTGATGGAAGTTCGGGGATAAGACATTTGCTGTAAATAGAGAGTCTCATGCAGTCACTGTCACTAGTTCTGTAATGATTGGTGATAATATATAGTCATGCATTATATGGTTGGGTAATATCATATAATTAATTACCACGGCATAAGAAACAAGAGGATGCAATCTTCTTACCTATTGGTGTAAAAATGCGACTTCAATACTATTAACAGTGCTCTGCTGCCGACAGGTGTCCATAACCTTGGCAGAGTTGTTTGTTTCACCCCCGGAACCATAGTCCTTTGTTTATGCCAAGAAACGTTGTGTAATGTCAAAATGTAGACCATTATGCTAGCTTGGTGACCAGTTAGTCATAATTCCATTCACGCGGGTGGAGCGAATAGTGGGCAGGCCAGCTCGTGATGAGACCTCCTGTTCCAAGGGTTGTTTGTTTGATATACCTTTTGGACCATTTCCCAGGTGTGGTGGCCATAGTGGGAATGCCACTTTGCTTCCGTCCTGATGATCATGGTAGGCTAGCTCGTAATGAGACTTCCTATCCTGCAATTTGACTATTTAGAAACCATGCTTTGATTCCTTTTTTCTTGTTTTTCATAAAGAGCCTTTCCTATTTATACACAAAGGGTGGTTCAACACTCCTTAAGAGTAGGAATGGTGGAAAAAGTCTTAATATCCCAATAGAAAGGTATAGATCCTTTGCTCTTATTGCTGAATGATAATCAAAGAGGATTAAAAGGGGACCATCATGATACAGATAACCAGTCAGAACGGAATTAGTATAGAAATGGCAGCAAAAGATGATGAATAAGGATGTCTTTCCTTGTGTCCTTTCACCAATTCAGGGCGGTTTCTTATAAATATAGTGATTTATGATTGACTGATCTCCGTATGCTGTGTTTTTGTTCCCATTGCATAAGTGCATAGTCGTATTCAAAAAGACTTGAAAGCATATTAGCAATAAGCATCCTCAATTTAGAATAGCAAAAGGAACAAGCTATTTGACAAGGAGAGAAAAATCATATAAGTAGTGTTCCTTTCGAGGAAGGGCACAAAAACAGTTCACAAATGTTGTCCGTTTGGAGAAAGGAACAGCAGAAATCAATAGTGTTGTTCCTTTTGAAAAAGGAACAACAGAAACAAAAGTGTTGTTCCTTTAGAAAAGGAACAACAAAATCAAACAAGTGTCGTTCCTTTGAAAAAGGAACAGCAAAAACCAAAAAGTGATGTTCCTTTTGGAAAAGGAACAACAAAAATCAAAAGTGTTGTTCCTTTGGGAAAAGGAACAACAAAAACACACAAGTACCGTTCCTTTGGAAAAGGAACAACAGAAAGAAAAAGTGTTGTCCCTTTTGGAAAATGAACAGCAAAAATCACAAGTGTTGTTCCTTTTGGAAAAGGAACAGCAAAAATACACAAGTTTCGTTCCTTTGGAAAAGGAACAGCAGAAAGCAAAAGCGTTGTCCCTTTTGGAAAAGGAACAGCAAAAATCACAAGTGTTGTTCCTTTGGAAAAAGAACAGCAGAAAGAAAAAGTGTTGTCCCTTTTGAAAAGGAACATCAAAAATCACAAGTGTTGTTCCTTTTGGAAAAGGAACAGCAAAAACCAAAGTGTTGTTCCTTTTAGAAAAGGAACAACAAAAACCAAAGTGTTGTCCCTTTTGGAAAAGGAACAGCAGAAAACCAAAGTGCTGTCCCTTTTGGAAAATGAGCAGCAAAAAGCAAAAGTGTTGTCCCTTTTGGAAAAGGAACAACAGAAAACCAAAGTGATGTCCCTTTTGGAAAAGGAACAACAAAAGCACAAAGTGTTGTCCCTTTTAGAAAAGGAATAGCAGCAAGCAAAAGTTTTATTCCTTTTGAAAAAAAGGAACAACAGAAGTAACAAAACCTGTTGCAAAGATATGTACAAAAATAGTTGAAGAAGTTATGTACAGATTGTAAGGAAAAATAATTTTCTTAGTGAGTTACAGGTGAGGAAGACTTGTCTTCCTCCCCTAAGATCTCCATATCTTAATCTTGGCGTAGCTATTGGCAAAAGGACTCCTGAGTAAGTGGTTTGCGATAGAGACGGACTCGATGGCCATTTTCCTTAAAGGTATATCCAGAGCCATCAATAGTGATCAGGGTAAGGGTACCATTGTCATGTACTTTCTGGATTTCATATGGTCCCAGCCAACGAGTCTGGAGTTTCCCGGGGAAGTCCTGAAACCTGGAGTCGTATAAAAAAGCCCAGTCTCCTACGTGGAAGACTTTATTTTTAATGAGAGCATCATGCCATTTAGCTCTCTGCTGCTGTATCAAGGCAGTGTGTTGAAGTGCAGAGAGCCTAATTTCATCCAGCGCATTGATCTGTTGTAGTCGATTAGTCTATGCCTCAGTTAGGTCTAAACCAACTTCTTGTGTTGTTCGTAATGTTTGGATTTCAAATTCTATAGGAAAAATAGGTTGTTTTCCGAACATTAGCTGGTAAGGCGAGTAACCAGTTGTGCTTCTCCATGTTGTTCTATAAGCCCACAGTGCTTCAGGTAGTTTGGCAGCCCAATCGCATCTATGTGATGCAACTGTTTTTGTTAAAATTGTTTCTATTATCTTATTGCTGCTTTCCACTTGCCCATTTTCTTGTGGGTGATATGGGGTGGTAATTTTATGCTGGACATGATAGTTGTTGAGTGTTGCAGCTATTCTGTTCCCAGCAAAATGTGGTCCACCATCTATAATTATCTCTCTAGGGAGGCCATAGCGTACAAATAAATGGAGCAGGAACTGTATAACAGATTCTTCTGTAGCTCTGGGCAATGCCTCTGCTTCAACCCACTTGGTGACGTATTCTGTTGCCACCAAAATGTATGTTTTCTGGTTTGATGGTGGGTTGATTGGTCCCATGAAATCAAGAGCCCAACGCTCAAATGGTTCGATGACTAACTGTGGTTTTAAAGGCATCTCATCCGACTGACTAGGGCGTCCCGCTCTCTGGCAACTGTCACATGCTTGGACAAATTTCTTTGCATCTTTAAAAATTGTGGGCCAATAATACCCTGTGTGTAATACTTTATGTGCAGTCCTGCGATTAGCGAAATGTCCACCACATGGTTGGTCATGGCAGGCTTTCAATATATCAAAAATTTCGTCCTGTCAAACGCATCTCCTGATTTGCATGTCTGCCCCTGTGTGAAACAAATATCCCCCAATCTAGGAAAATCTAGTACTTCGCTGAACAATCTGTTTTCGCTCATTAGGGGTTAGATGCTTTGGTAATTTACCTACTACTAGGTAATTGGCAACGTCAGCATACAATGGTGTTTGAACAGCAACGACAAAGAGATGCCTATCTGTAAATTGATCTTCAACTATTGCTGCATCAACTGGTTTTGGCGTTCTTGAGAGGAAATCAACTACCGGGTTTTCTTTCCCGGGCTGATCCTTGATTGTAATATCAAATTCCTGCAATAAAATCAGCCATCTAGTTATTCTGCCATTTGTGATAGGCTTGTTTACTAAATATTTTATAGCAGAATGATCTGTGTACAAGATAACAGGATATCCAATAATGTAATGTCTGAATTTATTGACAACATGTATAATAGCTAGAAATTCTTTTTCAGTGACAGTATAGTTTAATTCAGCAAGGGATAGATTTTTGCTAATGTAATAAATTGCATATGGTTTTCTATCCTCCTCCTGCCCAAGGACCGCTCCAATGGCTATGTCTGAGGCATCAGATGATATTTGGATTGGAAAATCCCAATTCGTTCCTCGAAGGACTGGGGCTGTAGATACGAGCTTCTTCAGATCCTTGAAGGCACGTTCACATTTCTTTGTCCAAAGAAAATCAACGTTACCAGTTAGTGCATACAAGGGTGCAGCAATACGTGAATAATGTTCTATAAACCTTCTGTAGTAACCAGAGAATCCAAGAAAGCTACGTACCTCTGTTTGAGTAGTAGGAGTAGGAATAAGCAAAAGTATTTGGATTTTGGCTGGATCTACCTGAATGTCGGCTGCTGAAATATAGTGTCCTAAAATAAGTCCTTCTGTCATCATCATATAACATTTTTCATGGCTTAAACAAATCCTGGTAGCAATGTAATGTTGTAGGACTTTTTCTAGTGTATCCAGTGCTGGATCAAACTCATCTCCATATGGAGTAAAGTCGTCCATATATACTTCCAGTCCTTTATTTATTAGGTATGCAAAAATGTTAAGGATAGCACTTTGGAATGTGGCAGGGGCATTTCATAAGCCAAAAGGTAAAACTCGATAGGCGAATGTTCCCCAAGGGCAAGTAAAAGTAGTTTTGTCCTGATCTTTAGGGGCAATCTGTATTTGGTTATATCCACTGAGCCATCGAGGAAAGAAAAGAATTTCTTCCCCGCCAAAGTGTCTAATACTTGGTCGATGAATGGGAGAGGAAAGTGGTATTTTTGTGTTGCTTTTTAGCTCCCTGTAGTCCACGCAGATTCTCCACTTCCCATTCTTTTTCGGTACCACCACAATCGGGGAGTCCCATTTACTATTAGAGATAGGGTATATGAAGTTAACATCTAAAAGTTTTTTAATCTCGGCTTTTACTACTTTTTTTAGATGAGGATGTAGTCTTCTCTGAGGCTGCCTAACAGGTCTTGCATCATTTTCTATGTAAATGTGGTGTGTACATAATTGGGGGTCAATTCCTTTCATATTAGGATAATCCCATGAAAATGTTTCTTTATATTTCCTTAACATATGGATGAGCTTTGTTTCTTGTTCGGATGTGAGGTTGGCATTAATTTTTAAGGTTTTTCCAGGTTCAATTTCTACAATTTTACTATGTGCAACAGAAGTGACAGGGATTGTGTGATCATGTGTATATTTCAAAGGTTCCTCTTCTAATTCGTTATCGAATGTTGTTTTTATCATATGACACTGGGTACAAGATGTGAGTTTAGTTTGACTAATAAAATTACTGATGGCATCATCTTCTGTTTGGTCTTTGAACTCAAGTGCTTCTTGTATAGTTAATGGAGATCTAATGTTATTAGTAAGATATGATACAGGGTGCCTATTAGTTTTAACTATTGTGATGCTTGGCTGCATTGGGGGATATAATACTAAATTCTTGATATCCACCCCCTTGGTTATGATCATGTTCCCTTGCCGACAGCCAATATAGGCATCAGCAGTAGCGAGCCAAGTTCTTCCTAAGATCAATGGATGTCCATCAAGTCGGGTTTTAGGATTTATTATCAGAAAATTGGTTGGATATTCCCAGGAGTCAACCCAGACCATGACATCATGTAGTATGCCTCCCGGCCTAACCACAGATCGGTCAGCCAATTCTAACAAAGTGGAGGTGGGTTCTACAGATGTAATGCCTAGCTTTTGGCAAGTAGCAGTTGTCAATATATTGATTGCAACTCCAAGATCAACTAAGCCATTAGGCAGGGTTTTATCATAAATTTGGACAGTTACTATTGGGTTTCTTGGGTCTTCATACTTAATGGGTGTTTCCTCTCCTGATAACAGGTCAGATAAAGTGCTGACTACTTGAACTCTTTGATTATTTATTATATTCCTCCTTGGTCTTTTTATGCACAATTATTTAATAGTTTTTGCGTATATCGGGATATCTTGAATGGCTTGGAGGAATGGAATTTTTATGTACAAATTTTCCAATTCTCCCAGAATGTCAAAATCAGTTTGTTGTATAGGTCGAGGTATGACTAATCATTCTAGGAACGGGGGAGAGGATGTGGTTGCTTGATTATGAGTTTGTTGTTTATTCACATCCTCCTCTTGTGACAGAGGTTGTTTAGGTAACTGATCTTCAATCTGAACTGTTTTATTTCCCTCAGTTTGAATAATACGCCCAGATCTTAGCTGAAGATCATTACACTCCCTCAGATCGGGTCCTTCTTCTGGTGTTTCTAGGATTTGGAGAAATTGGAATGGTCTGTTATTTAGATTGGGATTGGGCTGGGCTGGGAGTTGAGGTCTTAGATTAGACTGGGGATTTTGCTGTAAAGTTCGCAGTGTAAGTTGAGGGAGAGGAATATTTCCTATTGGCTGTTGTGTTGGTCTCTGCCAATTAGTCTGCCATGCTGAGCTTTGTGAAGTAGGGGGAGTCCATTGTGGTGGGTATGGGTTGCTTTTCCAGTATGGTGGGGGATAAGGAGGATTCGACCAACCAGATTGGCTCGTCTGATTCAGCCACGGGTTCGCAGAAGGATATGACTATGGTGACCCGTTTGGAAATGGAGGCTGAAACTGACTTTGCCATGTATTATACTGTTGAGCATTATACTACGGATACTGAAAAGGAGAAGCTAGGACTGAAAACATACCAGTTTGTCGCGGCTGCCACTGACGGCGTTGGCTCAGCAAATATACTGCTTCTGGTTCTTCTTTTGCCTCCTTATATATTGCTTTCAGTCCAGGTAGTGAGGGACAACTTTCTGTAGAGTGATCCCTTATACAAATGGCGCATGTTTGGACTGTATCTAGTGGACACTCCTTATGGATATGCTTCTTCCTGCATCTGGGTCAGAAGATTGCTAAATTCTATTCTGCCACCATTTGCTTTTGCTTAGCCTGCAAAATGTCCAATTGTGTAGTCATTGTTCCTAGTATATTAGTTTTAAAATTTTGAAATAAATTTCCAAATTCCACACGCGTTACTCCTTCTAATGGGATTTTATTTTCTCTTGCAAACCGATCATGTTCCGCTGGTTTGATTCGTGTACTTTCTCTTGAACTTCTTATACATAAATCAATTATGTCAGCAAAACTTTCCTGATAAATATCCCCTTTTCCCCTAATGTTTAATGTTTCGATCCATTTCTCTTTCATGCCCCTTATTAATGTTGTTTTCAACACGTTATCGAGCAAAGGCAGTGATTCATAGGGAGATCTTTATAGATTATACTATAAATGTTCCACATACTCTTCTAATGTTTCGTTTGGTCTAGCTATCATCTGGAACATTTCACCTTTTAGTTCTCTAGACCTGCAATAATCTTAATATTTTTTTAGAAATGATTCTTTCATTTGTTCCCAGTTATTTATAACCCCACCACCTAATCCCATAAACCATCTTAAAGTAGCCCCTCCCTTTTAGGGTAGAGAGAAATAGTTTTAGTTTCTGGGGGTCAGTGGTGTAATCTTATCCCCTGCATAGTACATCAAATTCAAATAAAAATGTATCTGGCTCTTCTGATGTAAGCCCGTGAAATGTAGAGATATATTGAAGGGGGATTGCTTTCATGGGGGCATTTGCTGCGAAATCCACTATGGGGTATTGTAATGTAGAGGTTTGGGTGTTTGGCGGATTTTGAGCCATTGGGTCAAATATATGCCAATAACCTTCCAAAATATCTAGGAGGGTGTTCCTAGTGTTAGCGCTTGAAATTTCACCTCAGGCTGAGAAAGGCAAACCTTAAGGCAACATCAAACCATTTAGCCTCGTAGCAAGCCCTACGGGGCAGGAGAAGGCTCTCTCCGGTCTATCTCGTAAAATCTCTAATAGATGAGATGACCAATAAGGTAACACTGATATTAGGCTAGTAAACTGATTATAAAGATTGATTTTGGAGTTTTTGGGTTTTTGGTGGCAAATTGAGGAGAGGGCAATTTTGGGTGCGGGGATTGGACACAATTTCTGCAAGGGGTTCTTTGGGGCGAGGTAGGAGATAGTATTGATGCCTTTAATTGAAGTGTATGGTCAGGAATGACAGGTGAGGAGTTAAGGAGAGAAAACAATAACTTTTAATTCTCCTTAAACAGTAGAAAACATTGAAATTAAACAAACTTAAAAGCAAAGCATGGCAAGCATGAATTCTTACTTTAACACTTCATTTGTTTATTGTGCAGAAGTAAAGAAAGGAAATGAATCACATAAAAAAGCTTACAAGAACATTGAGAAACACACCATCAACACATGAGTCCACAAGAATCCCAAAGAGGACTACAAAACCCTGGTCTTCCTTAGCCAAAAATTGCAGAGATACAGTGAAATAATACAATGATAGCTTCTCCCTCAAGAGTCCAACCATGAAAATGAGTATGAAAGTACATAATATAGATGATCTAAACTCTTTCCCTGCCTCTAGGGGTCGAGCTTATCCTTCTAGGAGCTATTTCAACCACTTCTAAACTTAGCACTAACAACTAGGCAGTGAAAACAACTTGCCTCTATAAACTAGGAAACCAATCTATTCATTAAATGTTTGCTATTTCATGCATGAATATTCTAGAATAGGTAAATGAGTGTCATGGTAACATGAAAATACATTAATTACACAAAAGAGGGTGAAAAATCATCTCAAGTCAAAACTGGTCAAAGCTGGGCGAGTTCCTGAGTTGTAGATGAATTTCCTGTGAAAACTGCCCAACTTATCGCACGCATCTTCCTGACATGTCGCGCGCCTTTGGATCCATGTTTGGGGCACTTGCAGGTGGACAAATTGGCAAGCGTAGGCTTGTTGGAAATTTCTGTGACTCTACTTTCCAACGCAACTGGAATTGTTGAATTTGGAGTTCATTTGCCCTGTCAAAACTCAATTCTCCCAAGACAGCTTTCTGCAGTTCAAAAAGGTGGCAGAAAGTCAAATTTTGCATGTTTTTTGACTTTTTGGAGGTCCAAAACACGAAAAAATCTCAAGTCCATCCATATGCATATGTAACTTTGCATGAAAAATCTGGAAATCCTGGGTTTTTGTCAAATGGAGGTGCCGGGACGACATGTCTCACCGGGGGTGAGACGCGTTAATGAGCAAAAACCTGTAAATTGCCAAAAAATACCAAAAATGACCCAAAATGCTCAAAGTTTTTTGAAATTTGTGTTGTGGTTGAGCTATTTAGTGCTATGCCCCTTCAAGGAAACCTCGGCCAAGATACGGAGGGGATCGGGCCTTTTTCTCCGTTTTAGTGCCTTTGCCAACCGCCTTCGAAGCACTTTTATCTTTGCCTTGCACACATGCATCCACGCCCAATAATGATTTTTCATGTTCCTCAGCAGTTTTTTATTTTGATTGGCCTTAGCCAACAACCTTTTCAAATGAGCATTGTCCCAAATAAACATAGATTCTCGATCTATGGGTCTCAAGTCACCGGG